>JAZGTI010006306.1:0-23679 GCA_036877585.1 Botia kubotai | reverse complement strand
GTAAAAAAATCCAGGAAGAATCTGAAGATCTTTCTGAACGTGAGGGGACACGAAATCGATCCAGATCTTCATCACACGACACTGCAGGGTCAGGTCAAGATGATCGTTCAGGCAGTTCACGATCACCTTCTCCGAGTAAAGGTAAAACTGTATCCAAGACCTCCAATAGAACGTCACCCGTTCGTAGAAAGCGTTCCAGGTCGGCATCGTCCACTCAGAAGAGTCGATCCAAATCAAAATCCGTGAGCGCAAAAAGGAGGTCAAAATCTCCTGCAAGAAAGCGCAAATCCAGGTCTCCCTCACACAGTCGTAAAAGAAGGACAAAGTCGCGGTCGCCTGTTCGGAAAAGGAGATCGCGATCCAGATCGACCAATCGGAGAGCAAAGTCGAGGTCTAAATCTCACACGAGGAACAAGCGCTCCAAGTCAAAATCCCCGAAGCGGAAACGTTCAAAGTCTAGATCGCCAGCCCGGAAAAGGAGATCCAAGTCACGTTCTCCTGCTAGGAGGAGGAGATCTAGGTCACGGTCGAGAGCTCGGCAGTCACGAACCAGAAGATCGCGCTCGGTGTCGCGGCGGAGGAGGCCAATGTTTCGAGGGAAGTCTTTTGATAGACGCGACAGATGGAAGCGTGAACCAAGCCACTCCCCAATTCTGATCCTCCGTAAAAGGAGGTCCAACTCGAGATCCCGACGGAGTTCAAGCAAGACCCCCCCACGCCTCACTGACTTGGGTAAGTATTTCTTCTCAATTATACCATTATTAGCACGAGTTCAATCTTAAGCAAAGCTGCAGTCTGTAACTGTTGCAGGCCGCTTTGAACGCCGAGCTGTTATTTACTTAAATAATTGATTTTTTATTATTTTTAACCCAAAAAGTTACAGATTGCAGTTTACTGATTTTAAAATAATAGCAAAAAATGTGCCTCTTTGTCTCAAATTTCCTTTAATTCCCTTCCCTCTCAGACAAAGATCAACTGTTGGAGATCGCAAAGGCTAATGCTGCCGCAATGTGTGCTAAAGCTGGAATGCCCATACCTGAAAGCCTAAAACCAAAGGCAATCCTGCAGTTACCCCTTCCGACTCCATGTCCAACCCCCTTGTCGTTGCCCCTGCCATTGCCTGTGCCCAATTTACCCATGAATCTGCCCATGGGTATCCCAGGCATGCCTGCGATGCCGAACATGACAATGAATGCTGCCGTGGCGAGTATGACTGCGGCGACGATGACCGCAGCTCTCTCTAACATGGGTGCCTTAGCAGCCATGCCCCCGATGGCGCCCCTCCCCACCATTACAAACAAGCCCCCGCCAGCACCCACACCTAATCTGGCCAGTATTGAGGAGGTGAAGAGGAAAGTGGCTCAACAAGCTAACAGCATTAGCATCAAAGAGTTCACTGAGGTGAGATCACACATTTACAGTTTCTTAGTAAAGTAAAGTGTGTTTCAGAATATACATATTAAAGCCTTTAGTATTACCAGCACTGACGTGTTGAATCGTCTGTTTTTCAGAAGTGTAAACAGATCGCAGAGAGTAAGGAGGAGATGAGTGTGGCACGACCACATGTTTCAGATGATGACGACGATGACGATAAGCGGGTACGTGGTTTTCCCTAAATTCATCTCCTCGATTTATAGACGGAATATGTTCGTGGCACATTTTAAGCCAGACTTGCGTGCAAGAATAGGGCGAAAGTGTTTTGTAATAATAACATATTAACTGGCCTAGATTTTGGGTCATTATGAACTGATCTAAAGAGTTATTTATCTTGCTGGCTTTTAATGACCTCTTATGCTTTATTGTTTGGTTTTTGCAGTAACCCACTGTCCTTCTCCTGAATCTTACCCACAATCCTGATGGTGGACACCTGTGGCATGTATTAAAAATAAAAGATGAACTCTTCCAGAAGTTTTTTGTCATTTAAATGAAGTTTTGTTTGCTCACGGGAATAGTGCGTTGAAATGTACGTTTAAGCATCTGGACACTTCATCTAAGTGTTTTCACTCAGCTGTTCTCTTTAAATTGTCAGCTGTTGAAATGCATGCTACAGGAAACG
Organism: Botia kubotai; assembly: GCA_036877585.1. Taxonomy (NCBI): domain Eukaryota; kingdom Metazoa; phylum Chordata; class Actinopteri; order Cypriniformes; family Botiidae; genus Botia; species Botia kubotai. The sequence goes on along the minus strand of JAZGTI010006306.1, from coordinate 21,623 downwards.
TTTTGTACTGTAGGACTTGAACTACCAGATTAGACCAATCAGTATGTGTAAAGATGGAACAAAGGGGTTAAAGGGTAAAAACAGTCATCATCCCATCCTGAAAGATTTTGAGTTCAGATTTTTACCTTCTCTTTATATGGTGCCTCTTGATGCCATGAAGAAGGATTTCTGGTTGATTGAACTCAGATTTATAGATGCATCTTTAAGAAAATACAGTTTTTGGGGTGCAGCCTGGATCACGGGTTAGATCTGGTCCAACAGTTCTTTCAGATTATTCCATTAACATACAGAAATGTGACCGTTTTAATAGTGTTTTTTCCTCTGTGTTTTAAGTAATTTTGTGTTATTCATTTGTTAAGTATATTGATGACAAAGAGAATTCTGTTATTTCTTCCTTAACACTTTGTGAACTTTTAAAGCGATTAAATGTTGAGGTTCAGAGTCGTGGCTGTACTTGAGTGTGTACTTGATGAATGATTTTGCCTTGATGTGTATTGGAACGGTTCCGACCACAGACTTTCTTTAAATACATTTGGTTAAAGCTTTGCGTTGCTGCTTGCTGGTGACCGACATGGTGTAAAAATCACAGGAATGACAACGAATCATTTTCTCTTGTATTGTTTTGTCTGAGAATCATAAATTGCACCCTTCTAATCGCCTTTCTAAATAAGTTGTGTGGTATACAATGCCGTTTTATCTGGTAATGCGAATTGACTGAAATTTGTGACCCAGCATAGCTGCAGGGTAGAATGCTGTATTTACAGTAGTGAGTCACCCATTACAGTTTTAGCGAGAGGGATGATGTAAAATGCATAACATTTGCAATAAGGCTATTAGGCATGTACCGTAAGTTGTACTGTATACTCTGTAGCTGTGCATTTTGACAAGTCTTTTTTTTTTTACCTCTTCCCTCTGCAGTACTGTGGATTTAACTTTCCCAGTTTGTCTAAGAGGAAATGTGATTCAAACGGCGTTCCCTAATCTAAATGGGGAAGTTATAACTTCAGTACGCACAGGCAGGTTAATGGTTCGAGTATGTTTAACAAGGGTACATGCTATACTACCTTAGCCTTAGATTTGGCACCAAATTATTGTCCACAGGTAAGAAGTGGTACATGTTTTGTTTCAGTGCATTGATGGGAAACTAAAATCCAGAGTTTGCTTTCACTCTGTAGATCATGCACAGGTAAGCTATTGATAGTGGGTTGATTCATGTTTTCCAATCAGATTTCCAACTGGGAATGTGAAGCAGGAATGTGTGTTTCTTTATAACATTGTGGATTATAATTAATTTTGCTGTTATTCCCATAATTAGAACAGAAGATAATTTTAAATGAGTAGGATGGCAATGTATAAGATTCCTTTAGGAATAATGTTGATATGTTCTAGTGTAACTTAGGTTCAACCACAACATTCCTAGCATAAAACGTAAAACATCATTTGTTTTGACGAGGTATGTTTTACCCCTTCCATCACATCGAGAAACCTGGAACACACTTTGTATATAATGCAATATCAAATATTAAAGGTGATGATTTAAATGACTTTGAACATGTGCTCTTTCTTGCATGTCACACAGCGACCCTGATAAAAACGGGCAATTCACAGTTAGTTGTGCTTGTGTTTTTGGTAACACTTTAAAATAACGTTTTATATCTCAACATTTGTTAGCTACTTAAATAAATGATATCCTAACCCTAATAAACAATACTTAAAAAGCATTTATTAATTTTAATGTTAATTTCAACATTTACAAGCTGTGTCTGGTAACATAAATTAATGTACAGTGAACTAACACGAACGATCAATGAACGCTCATTTTTATAAATCTATTTTTATTTCTGTTTTTTGTCCCTAATTTACGCAGTTTTTAAGTAAACTCGGTGTGATACAGTTTGTCAAAGTTTATTACATAGTGACATTAACACGGGATGTCCTAGCGCCACCTGCTGGAATGATGAAGTATGTCGCTAAAGGAAACGGGAAGTACGAGTACGGCTGGCGTCGTTTTCCGCAAAGGCAGGGCTGACTCGAGCTTATTTTTATCACAACCGGGTGAAAACAACCCGACAAACATCTAGCCTGGTCCACATTTACAAAACAACAACTGATTCACGTCAATGTCGGTTTATAAATCTGTTCCCCCACATGAATGCGAGTCGTTTCACAACGGTGAGATTCTCATGCAGGATCGTTTACAGCGCAGTTGATCATAAAATATAGATTCTTTACAGCAGTTCAATAGGAATTAAATTATTATTATTCGGTTGGCTTAGTTTCCTTGACGCAGTATTACGTTTTGGGACGTATTTAAGTCATGCAGCAGTCAAATAATGAGGACGGTGAAGCTACTGTCGACGTGCGCTTCACAGACCTGCCTGATTCACTGGTGTCCTGGGAACTTCCGGTGGAAATGTTTGTTACTGACAGTCCATTGAGAGTGAGTAACAGTACATTAAAGTATCATTTATTCATCTTATTAAATAAAACAAGGGTTCTCTGATGCATATATATATATAGTCCCTATATGTGAATATATATACTAAGGACCATGTGTTCAAACATATGCCCAGTGCAGCAGAATTTAAGACTTAAAATGAAACAGATTATTAGCACATAGGTTACAGATACATTGCTAAACAAGTAATTGGATTGTGCTGGCCTATTTTTAAAGGGACGGTTCGCCCAAACTGTACATTCTTCCATCAATTACTCACCCTCATGTCATTCCAAACCTGTTTGACCTTTTTGCTTCTGTGGAACACAGATTTTGAAGTACGTTGGTAACCAGGCAACAGTGGCACCCTTTGACTTCCTTTGTATGGTCACAAAACCACTGGGACGTATTGCAAAGAATCTTCCACAGAAAAAAACACATAAGTCATATAGGTGTGGCTATATATATATATATATATATAATGTGGCTATATATATAATGACGAGAGAGTAAATGATAGAAGATGTTTCATTTTTAGGTGAACTGTCCCTTTAAATTGAATATCTAATGTCAGTCTGAATATATCTTATTGATATAAGCTCATTTCAGCAACATCAAAGATACAAAGATAAATGACCTCTTCCATGCTACATTAATCACAGACAACCTGCTGTCCAAACATCTAAGACCAAGTCTGAAATTGTGAGACTTTCTCCTGATGTGAAACAGGAGATATTATGCTTTCATATTCAGCACTGTTTGTAGGTCACATATCAAATATAAACAAAGTTGTGACATCAAACGTGTAGCTGCTTTTATACAAAAGATCAGATTTCCTTGTGTCTATTGACGGACAAAAGATGCTCTCTGGAACATTCTCAAATTATGCTGATATGGCGTGAATTATCAGGTTTTGTACAAACAAGAAAACAACGTTCATGGAACTTGCAAAGAAACACATAAAGAGAGAAAATATAAATATATTATATATGCAGACTTCATTTATTTATATATATTTATATATATATATATATATACCAGAGATGCATATATAGGCTACATGTGCATCTCAGAGCCTTATGGCTCTTTAGATAAGATAAATCTTCACATGTAATCTTGTTTAATGAGGCATAAGCTTGAGATGCAGAGTGCAGACATCCCCTGTCACCTAATCGTATGATGTAAGCGGTTGTTTTTGTGATTATGTCATGGAGATATGGCTAGTTTAGACCACATGGGCATAATGTCTTGTAGTGTTGATGGACTTGAAGGTCTGTAAGTTGGTTTAAGACACTTAACTACCGTGACCTTGGCTGTTTTAACAGTTTAAGTGGACTAAAGGGTAGAGTTAATGGAACTTACAGGTTTGAACATCAGTGGTGTGACTTAAATTTCCATGTTAGCGTCTTCCGTATTGTTAAAATGGAAACAGGAACTTGGGAAACGGTGTTCTCATTGCAAAAGTATTTTCTCAATCTTGTGTTTTTAACCGTTTAGGCATCGGAAGTTTGAAAGATGATTTGAAAGTGTAGCCTTACATCTTTCCAAAAGACCTTGTTTGCTAATGACAATGTTTTGTAGTGGTAACCAGTGTTTTCAGGAAATGGAGATTGATTAGTTTCATCTGCTTCCCTAGAGTTTAGTTTCTGGAAGTCTTTACGAGTTGAGCAAACAAACAGAGCGATCACTAACACACTGTTACACTCATTTGTTTGCTATTTCCCTACTGGTTGATTATGACATTGCACAATGGTGAATAGGTGTGTTTGTCGTGGCTGAGGAAATTTTCCACTTGACGTCACTTTTGTTGAGCTGTTACACAAATCCCTTCTATCAGACAGCTTAAGTCAAGTTGTAGACATTGTCATTAAAGCGCAGAACAACGTCCCTTCATACAGTGAGCGAAATCTAGAGATTGACTTTTATCTTTTGATAACCGGGCATTGACTCGTGTGATGACGTAATACACAATAAAGCAACTTAAAGACTAAAAGTTGTCAGTAATGTAATCTGTTTAAAATTGAGGTCAGACGGAACGATTCTCCTGTGTGTAATATTCCAAATATCCCAAAGGGCAGAAACCATGAGTAAAATGGGATTAGAGCAAAATAGAGATTGGAAAATGGTCTGGCGTGGAGAATGGAGAGGAGGAAAACCTGAATCATTGTGGTTCGCAGTGTGGAAACAGGAACTTAGTTTAAGGACATGTATTATAATGGAGCTGGATTTAAATTGTGATTGGAGGAGCAGGACCTGAACCGCCACAGACATGAAGACAGGAGAAGATTTGTACATTGTTGTTCTCATTTAGGTGGCATGCATGCGGAGAAGCCGAACCCAGATGTGTTTTCATGCTGTAAACATGCTGACGGTTCACAAACATTGTTTCTCTTAAAGACTGTTAGTTGACAGTAGTGACAGTACACTTAATAGAAACAAATGCAGTTTACACTAATGCATCTATAGTTGCGGTTTACTAATGCAGTTTACAATATAGCACCTCACTGTGGCACTGCTGAAAATGCAACGCGTCATTTCATCGATTTTCAAAAAGAAATGAGATCGAGTTTGTGCGGAGATGCGTTTACATCCACGTAACATAGACGAGCTGAGTATACATTTATGATTGTATAACTTAGCCTAAGTTGAGTATGCATTTATATTGTGTGTATATATTATATTTTCATATTGTATTTTCAGAATTTTTTGTAAACCATTCTTTGACGTGGTTGTTTTCTTAACCTCCATAATTCGAATGGACGTCTCCACCCCATTAAACAATCCAAAATTCATCACATCACTTATCATTGCAGTGGCATCTTCCACCCTCACGACTTTGAACTGGATTATTTACACTGGCACAGCCTTAAACAAACAAGTGCAGTACGTGCAGATCTTTGATCTGTGACACCTTTCATGCGTTCAGGCTCTTGTCAGAGTTAATAATGTCAAAGTTCTAAAATCAATTTGTGAACAATTTGTGCACTTTAGTTAACTACAAACTGAGATGTGCTTTTTAATAGTTTAAATTATGAATAATTTCCTAATGCTTGATTTAGCTTTGCATAATTATGATAGTTTATATTAGCATTACTTCTATGGATTTATTTGCTTTGCTGTTCTTGAGCAACTGTGTAATGTTTTGTCCGAATGTGGGGCAACAAACTTGTGGGGGAGATTTTCATAGTCAGCTGATTGTCTCATGATGAAAAAATCCACTTTGGTGGCTACAGATGGTGGAAAGTTTGAAAGAATTTGTAGCATTTGTACCATACGACCCTGTATGATGTCTTAAACTAAACTGGATGTTTAGTCAGTGGAAAAAACAAGCTGTTCTTTTGCAATTGAAATTCAATTGTACGTTTCCTGTACAAACCCATTCTGATATCAAAAGCGCAATCATAAACAAAACTCTGACTCATGTTGAAACTTTCGTGGAAACCCACTTCCTGAATCGGTGCTTCAACTTATCGGTAAGTGTCCCATTTGCACTCACTGGTCAAGTGGGTGATATGAGTCTGTAGAAAATGAGGGTCATACTGGCCAAAGATCTAAATACAGAAAACTCAGCTTAGGTCTCAGTCCTGCTCTTCACAGAAGTTTTAAGCAAACCAACTGGGTCAGACAGAGCAACATGGGTTCAACCAATGGCGTAAGTTTGTGGCCGGGCTGTTTGTCCAACCAACGGCAGATGCAGGGAGAATTTGAAACGTGTACCAAACGGTTTGGTGCCGGCATTGTGATTACATTGCCAGTAAATAAATTATTTATTTGCAGTTTCTCAGGCTGTAAATAAGAAGTTCATTTGCCATTACAGCGACAGACGATGATTTAATGCCGCGACCTGTATTTGTGGAAACTCGGCTCGCTTTTCAGAACCGTTGACCTCATCTGACATTCATGTTTTTGTTGTGATCTACCGAACCAAACAGAAAGTTTATGTTGTATGCAAAATAATACCTTAGTTAAACGCTTTCCGCCCATATAAAAGAACAGTGACACAACACTGCTCACCATTTTCCACCCTGAATTCCTTCTTGTTGTTTTAAATTGGTTTCATGTTTCCTGGTTTTCCATTCCCTCATGAGAGCCATGATTCCACTGGAACAATGTACACAGCTTTTAAACTCGCACACATCTGCACATGACTGACAGGTGCTTAAAGTTTGAGAACATCACTGCGCTTATCTCACACATGAAAGCTTTAACTAGAAAGGGAGGGGAAAACCGAGTGAAAGGTATGGGAGGAATTACTAGCCTGCATGTCCACCTAAAGGTTGTATTTACCTGCGGAAAATATCATTTGTCAATAAGTTGGTCTATAGATGAAAGTGTTGTGTATGTTTATGTGAAGTCACTGTTGCTCAACTCTGGGCATTCGAACCTGCAGCCTCTAAAACATCAAGCAGTGCTGCATATGTGGGCCACGTGTGTTTAGATTAATAAATGTGTAAATAAAAAATATTAGTAATATACATTTATTTAGCTAAAAATCATAAAACACGCATTACCGCTTAATTTAAACATTGGGGCATATTGATAATATTTATATTTATGCAGGCGCTTTTATCCAAAGTGACTTATCTGTGTGTGAGTGTGTGTGTGTGTGTGTGTGCGCGCACGTGAGCGATTCCTTTGCGCTGCTAGCACAATGCTCTATCAGTTCAAAAACAGTTCAATAGCATTAAATTTTATTGGTTCTCGTGTCTGTCGCCGATCGCACATGTGTGACCGTATGATGAGAGAATTGTAGTTTTTGGGTGAAATGTTTCTTTTAGTTCCAGGCGCTTGTTTTAATATGCAAATGTTTTATAGCTGTGGTTCTCTGGTGAAACCACAACACAATATTGTTTATTGTACAAAGATAACATTCAGCTTTAAAATGTATTAAGATTACATGAACAGAATAGTATGACAGTATAATTAAGATGACAAAGGCAGAAAAGGACAATTGACAACAGCAGGGGCTACAATCATATCCCGAAAAACCGCTCCTTTCAATAATAAAGGGACAAATGTGCAGCCTCTGGGTTCAGAGAGGAGAAAAGCAGGGGAATTAGCACCCGTGGAAAGTATGCTGGAGGCTGCGCTTGATAACACAGCTGCTCTTCTGCCCAGCTCAGCTGATTGAGATTTTCCATCACGATGGGGGGGGCAACATGAAACAGACCCAGTGATATAGATCATTGTTTTATCACTTCATGTCCTGGTGTGTGGTGTGTCAGAATTAAGCTGAGATTGGCTGAGCTTGATCTGGACTGCATGGAAAGCAGCAGCACATATTTTCCAAGACTTGCACTCTCAGGGTGTGTGTGTGTGTGTGTGTGTGTGTGATTAGTCAGCAGAGACAGCCGTTTCAGAACAGAATGGGAAAGTGGGGTGGAGTCTGCTAGCAGAGCTCCCCCTCCCCCAAAGTGGGTGGGGCCTGTTGTTGTGCTGCCGAGAGAGGCTTTGATATAAATAGGAAGTGGGTGAGTGAGCCACAGTCGCACAGCGCTTGAAAGACGTACAGTCTCCACCAGAAGATTACATTTGAACACAGCAGCATTACGTGGATGCTTTGCCTTCATCGAGGGTGACTCGAGGGTTATGTGTGTGCGTCGTGCAGCTTGGCTTTGATCCATTTTCTGTCTGCGAACGCTCAAGGGTCTCTGCTGGCACCCTCTTGCATCAGCCGCGGGCTCGGCTTAGACGGAGACCGTCTGGAGAGGAAGAAAATCGCAGCATTTGTTTCCTTAAGCAGGCATCAACTGCGCCCTCACACTGGGGAAGGCAAATCGGACGCGTCTCAGCCCCTCCTGCCCTCTACATTCTCTGACCTCGCGAGCCCTCAGGAGGATCCGTCAGCAGCTGCCAGTCATGCATCTCAAAACCATGAAGTGCAACCCGTACTGCCTCATCGCCTCCTCTGAGGATCTAGATATCTTTAACAGACCCGAGGAGAGGGTAAGACATCGCCGACGTAACGCATTCAATACGCTTTATAGATCGAATGAGTGTTTAATTTAATGAGTCATTTATCTAAAGCAACATACAGTGAATTGTATCTGTATGTGGGTTCCCTGGGCGTCGAACCCACAACCGTTGCGCTGTTAATGCAATGCAATGCAATGCTCCAGTAGTTAAGCTACAGCAGCTACTTAAATTATAAATGCTGGTAAACGTGCTAGAATGCGCGTTTCAGCGTGATTTCAACCGTCGGTCCGAATAAATGACCTAAATGTTTGACAGTCTCGTATGACCTCTGGTTACTGTGTGATTTGTGGTTGAATGAATGACCTACTTGTTATTTATTTGTGTAATTTATATATAATAAACTAGCTGGTTGGTTATGGTGGCAGAGGTTAATGAGGCTGGAAACATTGAATACTATTTGGGTGGGCAAAACAAGTGTGGCTGGACTGTTCAAAATTTTCCAATCTGATGTAATCACTTGGTTGCATAAGCAACATTAATAACCCCAGATTTGTGATTCATACACCGTTGTAATATATATCTGTGGGCCTTGAAATGGTCCATCAGGATTCTCTTTGTCATGTCTGCGTGTTCTCAGCATGCAGCAAGTCTCTGTTACCTTGGAAACCAACATCTTGCCGGGCACCGAGAGACGTGGTCATTTTTAGAATGTGTATTAGATTAGTACTTTGTGCGTCAGTGCGGTCTAATATAGCTGCGTTTACTGAATATCAATCTGCCAGTGTCCCCAAAAACAGCCAAATGAATTCAGCTCAGTAATAATCTGTGACAGCAGTTTTAAAGCAGGGCGCTGGTAGCCTTGTGGTTTAGGCATAAGTGTGGTTCTAAAAGTTTCCAGTCTAAACTGGGTCACCCCAATCAACAGCCTGCCATGCAGCAGGGAAACGTACCTCTGATTACTTTAGTGGAGAATGTCACCTGCTAAATTTCCACGAAGACATACGTATGCAAATATATGAACTGGAGGTGTTTTCCTCTCTCCTGCAGGCCAGTTTCGAGGAGCTGTTTCGTGCCTTCGACAGAAATGTCACCTTCCAGTTCTTTAAGAGTTTCCGTCGGGTGAGGATTAACTTCTGCAACGCACTGGCAGCAGCCGAGGCCAGAGCTAAACTCCACAAGAGTGACTTTAATGGCAGGGAGGTGCGACTCTGTTTTGCCCAGGTATGCCACCTAATATATATATATATATACTTTATGTATGTGTATATACATTATGCATATGTAAAATATAATGGAGTGAGACATAAAAGTCATACTTCTGTGAGCTTTATAGGGCACAGCTTCAGTAAATAAATACTGCCACCTTTTCTACCTTGTCACCTTTCTAGTCTGTGCACATTGGCAGTCCACGCCTGGAACCTCCTAAACCAGATAAGCAGTTTCTCCTCTCTCCTCCTCCATCACCTCCTGTGGGTTGGGAGCAAGCCCAGGACTCCACACCAGTGATTAACTATGACCTGCTGTGTGCCATCGCCAGGCTGGGGCCAGGTAGAGCACACGTCACATCTCGAGCACTCGCTGACTCTTACTCAGCTCTTAATCTGCTGTAGTCACAAAAGACAGCTGGGACATTGTATCACACCTAAATTTAATGTCACCTCATGAATGGAGCTTTAAAAACAGGCCGGTAATAGTTCACGATTATATTTGCTTGAATACAATAGCTGCTCAATTATAGTGAATCATAATTACTAATATTTAGCCCAATATTATGATCACGATCATTTAAGACAATTACTCACTGGCTTTTGAAACGACATGCTTTTACAATCCCAGTAAACCTAATTAGTCTTATAATGCACAATAACAATTTGCAGTAATCTCATGTATTCTGTGTTGTACGTGTTTGATTATTTTTCAGTTTTTCTGTTCTTTATATGTAAAGCTGCTTTGAAACCGTGCAACCGTGTAAAAAGCGCCATATAAATAAAATAGAATTTAATTCATTATTGAATTTGAAATAGATGAACGTTTAAGTTTTTAAACAGTGGACTGAACTGAAAAACAAATAAATATAAAGTATACATGCATATGTTTACAGTACACAGCTGTAAAGAAAAGAGGTAAAAAAATACAAGTCATGGCGAAACAGAATATAGCACAATAGTTTTATCTCGATTATTTTGTTTTCGTCGTCGTTGAAAGCCAAAATTACTATATAATTAATTGCACATTACAGTTAATTACACAACATTTACAATTAATTGCACAACCATAATTTCTTGACCTGTATTTATTTTGGATTCTAAGTCAATTCTCTGTCTACTGCAGGTGAGAAGTACGAACTCCAGCCGGGAACCCCCACCACCCCCAGTGTGGTCATTCATGTTTGCGAGAGTGACCAGGACAGCTCAGGAAATGAGGAGGACACGGAGGGAGGCAGACGCGCCCGTCCGAAAATCGTCCAGACCCGCCGTCCTGAATACACATCCTCCGTCATGCAGTGAGCCCCGGAAAGCTCTCATTGTGCCATAACTTTTACTTCACTGTTACAGGGCCCTCGGGGTGGGGGGTGTGCCACGGCACGCAGCTGGATGCCACTAGAGGACGCCTTAAAACAGAACTCAACCCTGTGCAGAGAGACATATGTCCAGCATCTGACAGGGTGGAGGGATTCATTGCATGCATTCATTCTCTGCAGTAGAATATATGGGGGTTTTGATGAGTACTTATACTGGTAACTGTGGCCACAGGGAGAAGACAAATCTCCTGTTGTGTATTGGCTGTTTTTTGTATCTGGGGAAGCATGTTGTATCCCACCAGTGCGTGTGTTGTTTAGTTTGCTTGACATTTTCAGGCTCCTGCTTAATAATCCCTGTTAGACTTTTACATTTACGTGTACATTCATAAGCGCTGGAAAATTATCGTGTAGTGTTCAACTGAGATATTGGAACTGGAATGAAACGCTAACCACAACATTTTGGTTTTGTATATTTTCCATTCATCTAAAATAAACCTTATTTCATTATGTGCCTCAACGTATTCCCAATTGACAGAACCTTAAAGGTAGGTTAGACAATTTCGGAGAGGTTAGCAAAAGCACGCTAACTCTGAAAGCATAAAATCCCTCCCTTCCTTCACAGCACCCGCCTTTCAGACCACCCATCTTCATCAAGAGTGCGGAGGTATGCAAATACAGAATTTGACAGGCAAGCAGGATATCCTATCATTGCATTCGGACTGGATGCGATGATTGGATGAATATATATTGATATATATTTAGACCACTTGACTTTGTGATTGCCATCAGGATATGAAGAGACTTTCAGCCAGCATAACACAAAAATGTTTCTGTAAAAGATCTCCAACCCTGCCTTTAACTAAATGCTGTAGTATGACTGAGTATATCGTGTAATCGGATCTTTTATTTGTTTTCTGTGCTTGTTATTTTCTTTTATCTGCGGGAAGGCGAGTTTGGGTCTATGAGTGTCAGTTGTTCTGATGTTTTAACAAAACTGACTGTATTGTAAAAAGACTGACATCCTGGCTCGGTAACATTTGAAGTTTCATTATTCGGTGTCAGTGTCACGGTAGGACCACAACACTGTAATGATTTCAGTCTTGTTACGGGACTGTTACAGCACAAATTTTGATTAGATGAAATAAATTAGCTAAAAATGTATTTCTGATGTCTTTTACTGTTTGTTATGTATGTATATGTGGAATATGCCTTTATTTGACTGTTTTTTAACTTGATTTTGACAATGTCATCGATTTGGCAATAGCTTGGGTGTTTGTTCTGTCGTACAAAATAATTGTAGAAAAAAACAGCCATCCCACGACATTAAACTGGAGTTTTTCCTCACGAAGTTGTCTTGCTGTTTATTTTTTGCCCCATTGAAACTATCACAGTCTGTGATATTGCAGTCGTTTTAGCTTTCAACCCACATGCCTCTTGAGTTTTAAGCATTCAGCTGTTTTCAAAAGATGACTCATCATTCATCCAGCGTGCTGGTATTGCAACAATGACGCAAGTCGAGGACTGTACAAGGTCTGTTTTTTTACCTTGAAATAGAATCTGTGAGTCTCAAATGCCTGCCTCAATATCCACCATTGTTCCCTCCTCAGCCAAATTATCCACCATCAAGGTCAAGCTGACAAGCAATGGAAACAGTCTACAGTCCTCTGGGTGATTCTTAAAGCCCATTTCTACAAACACAATCCTTTTAATAAACATTTTAAAATCCAAAAGATTCAGCTGAAAATAGTGTTCTGTCCAAAATGACTTCGGTCAGTAACATTTACCTCTCTACCGCCATCTCTATTTTGTTAACGTTTATGATGTGTTTACAATCTAAACAACTGTTGTAAGAACAAGCAATTGCTGCACCATCTACATCACCCAGACGTGCGATATCTTTTTTTCCCTGCGAAATCAGACCTGGCAGCCTCAAATTTTCAATACCTCAATTCTTATAAACTTACCACTGCGAAGAGATTGTTTTGATCTGTCATGTACTTTCTCAACAACAGATTTTTGTTCATTTTAAACCAAGTAAAGTTGCGGATTGCAGCTTTAACTAGATTTCCTATTCCTATAATTCAGTACCGTCATAATGCCACATTGAACACGCTGTCTAGCGATATATTGTGAGGGTGACTGACACAGTAATTGACCAATCACGTGACAGATGGGCTTTGCTGAGATGTTTCACCCTCAGACCGATGACCTTGACCAGATTCATTAAAGCTGTTGACATCTCGAGTGGGTGGGATTCTGTCTTTGTATTCATAATGGGGTGGAACCATGAACTCAGGGACTGTCCTGTCCTCTTCAGTGTATTTCTTCGTTTTAGCTTCAGGAAGACGAGCAGGATCAACGTGGCTTCTTATACTCTTACCAAAGACTATCAGGTATGTCTACTAAAATTATTTCACATTTGAATATTATTATATACATGTTATTATTAGCCTTTCCTTCACTAGTTGTAAATATGTCAATTTGTATAACAATTGAACCGAATACGTAAATGAAGAAAAACATACTCTGGTCCAAAAGTTAAGACACATCTGCTGATTTCCATTTAAAATATATACAGACAAGTGTACAGAAGGTTGAACTGATGTGTGCGTTTGGCATAAGAAATACTCCAGATGGATTATAAATGATATTATTTGGATTGATTCCATATCTGCACAGATAAACTGAACACAATGTCTCTATCAACAGTACGGGCAGAATGTTAGACCAGAACTACACAGATGTACACACTCTGCTGGTGTCCTGGTTTCAGCAGTACTTTAATGAGACATGGGCAGCGGGTGCAGCAGCGTACAGACCCCCACACCAGCCTCCTGTGCATCTGAGTGGAGCGCCGGTTCAAGACAGAGGCTACGGCATGATCTACATCTGTCTGATGGTGGGTCTCTTTAGTTTCTTCACCTTTGGCATCATGTTCAGCTACATTCGCTCCAAGAAGGTGGAGAACTCGCAGGATCCGTATCATCAGTATATAGCTAAAGACTGGACCAGTGTGTCATCTGTTGTTATCAGTAACCCATCTGCTCTTGGACCCCTTCCGGGGTTCAGTGGAAGAGACCAGGAGTGAGCCTAGATTACTGTCTGTGACCTCTGCATGGTGCAACAATTCTGTATGATGAAAATGTAACGCTTCTGAATGATGCCACAGTCATGTGACTGTCATTCGTGTGATGTAATCAGTCTGTATTGTTCAAAATAAATAATAATTAATTGCATTCTACAGTCTGTTTTGTTTTGTAGATGCGACGTCTTCAGTCTTAAAGATATGGTGAGCATTTTCGGAGAGGCTAGCAATAGCAAGCTAGCTTTAAAAACGTAAGATCCCGCCCTCCGTTCAGAGCGCTCTGCAAGCCACGCCTCCTCCAATACATGAATGCATATACAGGCAAGTAAAACATCCTATGACTGCAGTCGGGCCGAATGCAGTGATTGGACGAACATTTTACTGTTCAGGGCCCTCCACAGAAGATGTGTATTTATATAAATATATTTAGACCCTTTGTGATTGTTATCAGGATACTTTCAATCAGCATAACAAAAAATGTTTCTGGAAAAAATCACCTACCCTGCCATTAAAGTTAGTTTACGTTCATGCTACCTGACAAACACCAACGTCCAGCACTGGTTGGGTTTTGTTTCATCTGTTAAAACCGTTCGTTTGCTTTCAGTGACTAAACATGTAAACATTCGTTTGTCTGGCCTTGGAATGTTTGAACAGCCTGGTATCATTCTTCAGAAACTCCATCAAACCCTTACATAATCTGACTTGATCATGAACCGTTGCCACGACAACGAGGTGGGCGATCCTGCCAACTATAGTTAGCAGACGTAAACGCCTGGGTAAAGCATGATGTGATGTCAAGTAAGTTATATTTGCCCTTCTCGAGTTAAGTTAAAAAGATAAGTGTGTATTCCTGCATTTCAATATAATTTCCTTTTTATTCACAGAGATTTTAGGCACTTAAATTGTACAGTGTCAGCACAGGCCAAACCGCCATTATACAATATTTACTTTATTACATTATTGATAAAACATTTTGGAGGTGGAAAAACACATTAAAGAAGCTCAGTAGAGCTTTTCATTACAGTATTAGGATGAATCTCACAAATCTGAATCTTTATTATCTTTAAGCATTTTTCCAATACATTATTTCATGATTAAACACATCCGAAAACACACACACGTTACAGTTCTGTGTAACTGTAAAGAATTTGTATGTTATCTTTTTGTAAGATCATTTGTAAGTTTTTAATTCATGCTTATTTTTAGGCTTTAAGTAAATGTAAGAAAAACATTTAAAAACGTAGTACTGCAATATTGTTTTATACAGAATGATTTGTCACAGTAAATAATATCACAAGGCAAAAATATGTAATAATACTAACACTGTATTTTCGGTGGATTGAGGGGTGAAATATAACTCTGTCCAGTACTTGTGAGATTCGCCCTCCTACAGATTCCTGAAGAGCATTTCATTTGAGAAGATTCTGCATCCATGTGATGAGTCCCTGTCTGGTGTGCTGAGATGTTCCTGCTGTCTTCATCTCCTCCCTCCGCTTTCTGTCTTTCTCTCGTTCCTTCTCCTGCCTGAGTACCTGGTCAGTTTTCAGTATTTTCTCCACCTCTCTCTTCAGACTGAAATGTACCATCTGCCTGCTCATTAGAGGCACGATCAGGTTAAAATTGTCCACAGTTTTGTTTAGTTTCACCAGTTCATCAGCAAACACAGCACAGTGTTCCTTCCACTGGAGGGTTTCTGAGTGCCTCATGGGTTCACCCAGCCTGGCCCGGACCTCCTGCAACCTCGCCCTCATTTTGTCGATGGTTTCCCTGATTTCCTTCTGTGCTACGATCCACTCGGGCTGGTAACCGTTGTCCATGAGGATTCTGTTGAGGTTGTGCGTCATGGGATCCATGTATGGGTTGTAGTCAAACTTGTTGAGCGGTTTGCCAGTTCCACTGAGGTTCTGGAAGTCTCCACGGGCCATGGACTCCTGGATGAGGTCCTCCACCAACCTCTCCACAGCCTGGGTGATCTTGATCTGCTTGCTCCTCAAGCGTGCATCCCGGGTCACCATGGCACCCTCGTCTGCTGCTGCCTTCTCCATCTCTTTGCGTCGATATTCCAGGACCTGATCGGTTGCGCGGTCCATGCGGAACTGTCTGTATTGTCGTTCCCGCTGGCTCGGAGTGCCTGAACCCACGCCTTCAAAATTGAGGTAGTGTCTGTGTTGAGGTGCGTGACCTTTGACCTTATCTTCCTCATCCTCCTCCTGCATCTGTTGGGTATACTGTGAGGCTGACCTCTGCCGGGCCAGGTGGGCTAGGACAGCCCTGTACGCCTCCTCTATCTGGGAAAACAAAGCAGCATCTGCTGTGGGAGCACCAGAATCTGGATGGTAGAGCTTGGCCATGCGCAGGTAAGCCTCCTTCACCTCTGCAGGGCCGCTGGCTCCATCATCCGGCAGCTGCAGCAGGCGGTAGCTCTCCCTCAAGCTGCAGCTGATGGATGCAGAGCTGAGTGCTCGCCATGTGAGGGAACAACACACAGGCAAAAGAGATCTGCGGCGTTTTCCACCGTGTAACCGCAACAACACCGAGCAGCTCATCGTACTTTAGTGCAAACACGACCTGAAAACAATGACGTTAAAAGAGATACAGTAAATATACAGTAGTTCTCATCTCTGATATTATTATTATAACTTTTATATTAAAAGCATCTGCCCTTTATGGTCTTTGAGTATTTTATATATATATAGTGTGCAATTTATTCATCATTTATAATTACCTCTCCGTCTGTACCTACATACTGTATCTATTTCATCTACAAAACTGTTATATATATATAAGAACGGTTTTAATCATATCAGTTTTTATGCGAAATGAAGTCCTGGGAGGAGCCTAATCATTCTGTCCTGTCAATCATCAAGCTGGCCTATATAAGACGTCTTCAGCGAGTCTCCCTCATTCCAGCTCCTCGTTTTAGTACTGATATAAATACTAAGCCCGGCCTTCATAAACAGAGAGCCAGATTCGTTCATTAGTTCTTTAAAGACAGGATGGGCAGGTCGCCTTACACTTCGTACAGGGTTATTATGGCTAATCTAACAGTTTCCCTTTGTTTTGGGCAGGTCAGTGTTCACAAAGCTGTCAGAACGATCGTGCGCCACAGTGCACTTAGATGATGACAAGAGACCAATATCTGTATTTGACTTGTATTGATTTTATTTGAAGTCCCCTAAGTGTTATTAACGAAATATGTGGTAGCGTGCGAGCTAATGCTTAAAGCTACACAATAAACAAACTCGTGGGATCATTCATCCTAAACGCAACGCTCATTATATATGTATAACAAATGTAAACATACAATACCTCATTAATTTAAATCAGATATTTTCATTCCAGTGCGGCCTGAGGTCAACATGTCTTAGTGTTATGAATCACATCGTTTTGAGCAAGCGTGGTTCGTTGTTGTTACATATGGTACCGAACAGCATGCTGGGAAATGTAGTCACGTTTCCAGGGCAACGTGTATTATCGAGTTTGTCCTGTAGATGGCGAGCAAAAATCACCAAAGCAGATTTAGGTGTACATGTACTTTCTCCTTCAAAAATACTCTGCAAACAAAATACTTGTTTCTTTTTTTGCCAACATTCACGCTGTTACCCTCTTTGCGTAACAGTCTCTGCACGTGTCATCCAGTAGATCCAAATTTATTACATTTGTTCTGTTATTTAATTTAATTCGGTAAATAATGCAAGATTAAAAGACCCAAGGAGCCAGTTGGCAATGAAGGTTTCATTGCTTCAGTACGTCATCCATCATAACAAGGCCCAATTCATTTGCTCCATTTAATTACATGAGTACGTGTTATTCATGATAATGAATCGTTATGGCACAGCGCGAATGGTAAGACCCGGATTAAATTAGTTCACTCTTGCTTCATCATTGACTGCAGAAGGTTAATGTGTGTTAATGGGGAGTGTGCAGAAGTGATTAGAGCAGTGTTTTTCCATTGCAATAAGCCTGCCAGTTCATGTGCAATACTGTGGAGTCCAAAAAACAGACCTAGAACTACATTATCAGAGGTAACAATGATCGGTGAATTTGAATAAAAAAAAGGTGAAAAATAAACAAGAATTTTACGATCCCCAGCTTGTTGCTTTAATGAAAGAATGGGCTTAAGCTCAATAGACAGATTGTGTAAAACCTACAAAAGGAAGCAAACATATCGAACCTTTGGCATAAAGCAGTTTAAATGGTCTGTATAACAGGTTTGCTTACATTTGATTAGTGGTCTAGCATTAGTGCAGAATTCTCTAATAGTTCCTCATTGTATGTTTCTTTGTTTTAGTCTTTTCAAAATCCTAAAACTGAATGTTTTTCCCAACTTCAGATGTAAAATAAATACAATGTGAAAATGTAATATTGCCAAGGCCCAACATCATATATTATCTGTATTTAATGACTTACATACTCACACTGAAATAATATATCCACTTTAAAAGAGGGTCAGTCTAATCCAGGAATATAACCTATATAACTATACATAAGCATAACCTATATACCACGATCTAGTATTTTGTTATTGTAACAAATGTTTACTTTCAAATAATCTATCTGTGTGATCTGCCATGTGAGTAAGCAATTGGTCAGCTCGACAGCCCAGAGGACCATGGGAGCTTTTCAGCATCTCAGAAATCAATATTATGAGATCAATGGTTCTGTGTTGAAGTGTTTTCCTCACAGCACAATCTGTGTCACAAACACACAGGGCCACAAAAGAACCACACGGAGAATCACGCAGACTTGAACACATTAAGCTGTGGTGTTTTACACAATAACAGATTAAAATAACTTTCAAAGAGGCGCAGATTCTTCGGAGAGACCGGAACATGAGCAGCTTCACTGATGAAGATCTGGACCATTATTTACAAAATCAGGTGACCTACTTCTGTCGTCATGGATGCTGTTACGTGCAGACATCTAAAACGAAGTATTTTTATAGACCCGTCTTAGATTCATGTTTATCATTACGTCAAAAAGCTCAAAAATAAAGCACATTTTCTAAAATGTAGTTGTGTCGGTCCGGCTAGTTTACAGTTTGATGTTCAGATTATATTTAGTCAGGGCTAATTTTGGCAGCTGACTGTGTAATTGTCAGGTGGATCTCAGGCACCGGCAGGTCTCAAAGTCGGTGGAAGACGTGCAGAAAATGATAAATGATCTCACAGCTGAGGTCAGCTCAAAGGATGCTCGCTTCCAGTCCATCGCAAACTCTGGAGTTCACAATTCCAGCCTGAAAGTAATGCATGACGCAGGGCTGTTGTCCATTACAATAAGAGTTACTGCTTAATAATTGCGGATGCTGATGTCATAATTTCTGTGGTGTCCACACTCGCATTTAGGATCAGCCAGCTTTGGTGTCAAAATGGGCTACGTTGCTCCGGGGGAGATGTGCATACAACCCTGCCATTCAAGTAAGAGAAGTGAATATAAGTGACACCATTGTAAGCTGTAGTAATATTTTAACTAGCGTTACGGCTAGCTTGCATTGCAACTTCTTTGGTTGTTGAGATTTGTTCGTTAAATTGTGTTAACGTTATTGGTGCAATGGTGTAACGTAAATGCACATAACGTAAAATGTAGAATTAAACTTTGACATTTAAGATGTAATCCGTAACCTTTGCCTCTCTATCGCCACCTCTGTTTGAAGCATAAAATTGCAGTTTACTTTACATACTTTACATGTATGTTGAAGTCAAACGAAGCCAAACTGACATTACACGTGAAACCCGACCCGACAGTTTAAACTATAAATCATTATTGTAAACTTACAAAGAAAACAGTTTTGAAACAGATCAGTTATGTACTTGCTCAGTAACAGATGATTTATTTGTAAGCAAATGTTGCAGATTGCAGCTTTAAATGTAAAGTGTGTACTTTATTCAATATTATAGTACTGACACTTATCCCATTTAAGAAGTTACAAGTGTGCTGGTTGTGCACTGTGGATGCACTGATCGATTTGGCCCATGAAACTAACTGGTTCCTCCAGGTCCTCACACCAACGCTGTACCTGATCTGCGTGCCTCTGCGGGGCCTGATGGGCTATAAGGAGAGGCGAGCGCGACAGTGGCGTTACTACACCCTCAGTGGGTCTCGTCTCCTCTCACCCGTCCGTGAACCAGAGAAGGTCCATCAGTGGCTGGAGCTGGAGAGTTTCGTTAACCCCAGTCAGGAGTGGCATGATGCCTGCATGACCATCGAGGGGGATATTGTGCCAGCCAAAGTGGTGAATGTCTTTAAAGAGCATCTGGAGACGTCCATAAAGACCTGTGGACTAACAAGTGCGTAGTGTCCACTTCTATAGATCCTATTTTTCACACAGCTAACAGGGAACATTCTCAGAATGTTGGCTAATTGTTTCTAAAGGTTCTCTCACAGTAGCCAAAAACGTTCTTGCGGAATGCTAGCAGAACGTTTTTGACATTATATATATTAAAAATGTTATTCTTAAGTTGTTAGCAGAACGTTTTAAAAATGTTACACAATTAAAAAATGTTTGAATAATGTTCTTGTATCCACGTTAAAACAATGTCTAAAAACTGGACATTTTGAACGTCCCTAGAACATTTAAAATAATAATTTTGTTATTAATGGAAATGTTAGGGAAACGTTCTTACAACCTGAAATTGTTAGCTTGGTCTGGGATAACGGAGAATCTTCCCCAATCCTATGCAACAGTTATAGAAAAACAGATTTTCTTGTTATACTATCTAATATCCTACAATAGATTCGATGATGGGTAATATAATTCAGTTTTCATGAAAACCACAAAGTATTTGGGAACAATAATATAATATTTGCCAGTATCTTCTAGTGTATAATGTTTCACACAGTGCGGTTCAAAAGTCTAAATGTTGTCGAGATGAATAGCATCATACATTCTGGATTTTAACTGTCTTTCTGTCCTTCTGTGTCAGGTAAGGTGAGCATGCTGGAATCAGTTGGGTCAGTGGTGCGTGTTGCCGTGGAAACATCAGAGGCGCAAATTGAAGTGGAACTGGTTCCTACAGTGGAGCTGATGAATTGCTGGCCAAAGAGAGCTCGCTGGCCCCGCCTCTTCCGGCGATGGCCGTCTACAGAGCGCGCTCGCTGTATTAAGGTCAGTGGATGCAGTGAAAAGCTGCCATCATTAGCCTTTGCTTCAGAAGCAGCAAACATTCCTTATATTTCCATATACACATACATACACACAGTGGGGTTAAAAATAATGGGTCCACATTGAAAATCTGTGATTTATGACAATGCCATCTTGAGTGCATTCTCTATAAAGCAGAATGAGGACATGCTAAACACGAAAATTATTCGAACGTTTAATTTTAACTTCTACCCTAGTTGTTAAGATAAAGACAGAAAAAACATGTATTTAATTAACAAAAAAAGAAGCATTTTCACACGTCTCAGTCTGGACCTCGCTTTATTTGTGTGTGTGTGTGTTTTTTCAACACTCAAAATTTGCAAAAACTAACAATGGTTGTGAATAAAACGTAAATGATTTTGTATTAATTATTAATTGCGCAAGTACCAAAAATAGGCCTTTACAACGATGCCTCATCTCAATAAATCCTCCACAGTCATTTGGCTTCAATCTAATGGCCACATCAAACTACCACTGGCTGCTGTCGTTCTCTCGGGCCGAGCAGGTGCTCATGAGTAACATA
>JAZGTI010006305.1:0-23681 GCA_036877585.1 Botia kubotai | reverse complement strand
ATCGGTGACATCACAGTCATTTCCTGCAATAGTTGAACTTGTAATAATGTTATTACAGTTCATCACGTACAGATGACAGAGCTGTGTTTGGATTTAAACCTGTGGTGTTTTCTTGCATAAGTCTGCAGGTCTACATCTCGGATTGATTGGTTTGAAGTTAGTTTGTTGTCTTTCTACAACAGATTGATACAAAACTGGGATGTGACGACGTGTCGTTCTCTGTATTTGTATTTAAGAGCGTTTGATGGCTGTTGGAAGACGTGAAGCGTGTCTTTTTCCAGACGGATGATGGTTCGCTGTAACGAGATGTATTTCTCAGCTTGCAGCGCGTGTTTGTGGAACCGGCGGTCTGAAATGAAACGGCATACGGGGTTTTATTTGTGTCATGTGCAGGTTCAGAAGTTATTTTATTGTATTTGCGGTGTAGGCGCTGAATATCTCAGACATTTTTCTGTCTCTATTAAACATTCTTCTCTCGCTAGACTAAATTGGCCGTTGCTGTCATTTACACGCATCGGTCAACTTTACACTGACTCACAGAGTTTCACATTAAAAGGGCCGTGAAATGTTTTTCTGCAGTATCTTCAGGAGCACTGAAACTCCCCGCATGCTGGAATAAATGCGTATTTTGGCTGCATCACCTTCCAGTAACATGTCATTGATGCCGCAAACACTCTGATTCAGCGTTTATTTAAAGAGCGCAGACCTGCATGCAGGTGTACGCATGCGCACTCCCCACCGACCTTCATCACTTCACGTACTAAAGTTAAAATGACCAACAACTGCCTTTTGTTAAAGCTGTTTTAAAATGAAGCAACAAATCAGTTATTGAACCCTAACAAATTAGTTAATGAACAAAATTAGTTTACATAACTAATTTTACATAGAACAGTATTGAAAACGCTCTCCTTACTTTACCCCGCTTCCCACCGGTACGTTTATTATAATAATTTATAAGTTGAGCTGTCGAGTTTGGTTTTACGTTATATCTGTCGCTGACATACTGTTGTCAAAATACACCAATGCACATGCATGTACGTATACATTATATAAACGTATTCACACTTCATCTGTCCGCGTTTTCCATCTTCAAACGTTTTCAACACATGATTTCAGTGCAGGCTTCAGTTCCATCGTCTTCTGTTAGAATGAACACACGCCTCTGCTGCCATCTCGTGCTCCTTTATAATACTGCATGTATTTACAGTAATATTACTGGTTAAATCCTAATCCTCCTGTTACCCATACAATTCCTTATGAGAAATAAAAAAATACATAAATCAATTGTTGACATATAGTGTCAATATTTATAATGGATGCATAGAGCATATCTCAAAAACGGGTTTCTTTTAAATCAAATAGAAAATATTACAGTACAGATGATTTTGATGAGGACTATGTGAATGGTCGTGTAAATGTTGAATGTATGTTAAAAGCTTTGGCTGCAGACTGGTATGTGTATGACTGTTGTTGAATTATAATCTTACACTGAATATGCATGTGCTGATATTGTGGACTTTTCAGGAGAAACTCTGAGAAGATGGAAGCAAAAATCTCAATTTGTTCTCCATTTAATCCTTAACTGAGTTCTTAACAAAAATCTAATTTGTTTCTTATTGGCTGGCCTGTTGGATTCACATTTTAAAAGGCTGCAGTTTTTCCCCGGTCCACTGGTGGGCAGTGCAGCACAGATTTATGAGAAAGCGCTCACATACACGTTCAGCAGGACTGAAGTCAGACGCAGCAGAACCACCGTCACACTTGGGCTCACTGCAATAGACATGTACTAAGAGGTACCACAGTACTGTCTTAATGATACACACACAATATAAACAGTTTTTCACAGTTATGCCATAGAAGAACCATTTTTGGTTCTCCAAAGAACCATTTCGTCAAAGTTTCCTAAAGGAACCATTTCTTTCTTACCTTTTCATAGTCTAAAGAACCTTCTTCCACTACAACAAACAGAGAAACAGAAAGGTTCTACTGATGTTGAAGGTTCTTCATGGAACCATTTTACAGCATCTTTAATAGGAGTGTGCATGAGTAAGATAATACAATAGTGTCTGATAGCATTACTGTAAACTGTCACAACAGTTTGTGAGAGTGGAGAAACTGTGAGGTATAAAGACATGCTGTTACCAATCTAACTCCGAAAGCCCATAAACTCATTACTGGATCATAATTCCTAATGTAATTATATGTGCGGGTGTGTTTGTGCATTGTACCTGAGGAAACATGTTTTTATGATGAGATAAAACCAAAGTGTTTTAGAGCCCTGATGTAATTCCTGGCAATCCTGTTGAAGGAACAGAGAGAGACAGAGAGAGAGAGAGAGAGTCCCTTAGGATAACACTAGAAGTTTAAAAGCAGAGCTAAGACCGGTTGTGTAAAGTCCTCAAACTTAATGTAAAGAAACTGGGCCCTGGTGATTTCCCTCAAGCCACAGTTTATTTTATATCTCCTGAAATGCTGCCCGGATGTAAGCAAACTGACAGATTCATTACCATACTGCTGATACAGGATCAGTTATTTCAAGTGTTCCTGACATTAAATCGACTCCTTAAAACTAAGTTTAAGCAACTAAAAAACTCTCTCTCTCTTTCTCACTGTCTCTTGCTCTCTCCCTCTCTCTCGCTCTCTCTCTCTCTCTTTATTGCGCTCACTCATGACTTTACGCCATGTAGATCTTTCCATGCAACATTTATAAAGATCAGCAGGAACATTATCCATCAGAAAGCATCAAACGTCTCTTAAATAAACAGTGTGTGTTACAAACAGCTTCTGGAGGCTTGAGCACAGCAGCATCTCATATTCTTGCTGCGGAAAAGGTCACAATATTTCCTTTGTAATTTTTTAAAATGGCTCGTTATGACAATGCCACATATAAATATGCAGAAGAAGGATGATAAATGATTGTTGTTTTTCATTAATGACCTGCAGAAATTGTGTCAGAAAGAAATGCAAAATTTAGCCAAACACGTTTTCTGCGAGCGAAACATCTAATTTTTAATTCATCTTATCTGCAGTGTGTGTCAGTGAAGAACAGAGTGCTGGCATCTGAATAATTTAAAAAACAAAAATAGCAGAATTATAATATTCACAGTGTTAACGGTGCGGTAGTTGCATTGTAAAATATTATATTCCCCGCAGTGTGCGCTGATTATGTTTTGCATGTTTTGGCAAATGCAGTACTGTAGATCATCTGTCCGTTCCGTGCTGATGGACCGTCTGCGTATCTTTCATACATATAAATACAGTAGACAACAGAAGTACCATGAAGAGCATTGCTTCCATTCTCAAACCCAGAAGCTCATGAAGTCCATTTAGCTACGTGAGGAAAGATGACCGAAACACAAATATATGTTCATTCAAATGCTGTTCCACACACCGGACTCATTTACTGGTTTAATGGGAAATGACTTCCATTACCAGCTTATATTTATTCAAGGTTTTTTCTCCCTCATCACAATCTGCTTTCTGCTGCAATGTCTTCCTCTCTTATTACGTACATGATCAAGGATATACACTCATGCTCAGCAAAAGCTCATGCTCTCCTGATTTTAGTTTTCTCATGCAGCCAAACACAACACATTCATCCAGGAACGCACATGAAGAACTTGCTGAGATCTCAGGTGAGTCACTGCTGAGGGAACACAGACACAGTTAAATTAACCTGGAAAACCTGCAGCCATCTGTCCAGCTGTTCCTCTGAACACATCAGAGGCCTGCTGCCCACACGAGCTATACAAAACTGCAGTCTGATTCATCTGAATTTAAGCAGGAAAATTGGGAAACCTTGTATATTAGCTGAAGTTTTTATTGTAGTTTTTCCAGGCTAATGCAAAACCATAGTTCATCCAGCATTAGAAATTATTTATTTTTTTGATGATTGATTTATTAAATGAATCATTCCCGCCTTATGATGATACGACCAAACCAAAGATGAGGCAGAAGATATATATTTATATAAATATATATAGTAAGTAGTATGTGAAGAGATTTTCAACCAGCATAACAAAAATAGTTTCGTTTTGCGATCGCCTTTAAACGAGTCATGATGGGTAATGTTTGTATACAGTCTTTTCTCTCAGCTTCCAGATGATATTTGTGTGTATGTGTTGATTGGTCAGCGGGATGTCGGTCAAGCCAGAAAACAAGAGGCAAATGCTGTATTAACATTTGATTGACATAAACAAATTACACTCCCTCAGCCGTGAGCCCAGCAACAGGTAATACATCTGCAATCGCTCAAGAGAGCCTATCACGCTTCAGCTAAACATTTACTGGCGCAGATATGGTTTACACCGCGCAGGTTATTTATAATACTAAACACAAGCCCTCAGGGCAAAGCATCTGTTGAAATATTCCAATAAGGATGTGCTACATTTCCATCAGCTCCTCTCCTGCATGTCTGCGTTTTCAATTTGCATTCCCTAATGCTGTTGTTTGCTTTCCAGGTGCCTGGAGCGGAGAGCCCTTCCAAACCATTGTCTGCAATCAGTTCCCTGCCTACAGGTCCTGGATCAGTGCGTCCTCCAGCTCACCCACCCACCCCCTCCCAGACTGACACCCCCACACTTGAACATACCACACACACACAAGCACACACATACTTACACACCCACAAACCCATTCTGATTGGCTCATCCATCAGGTCTCAACGAGCACTGAATCCAGGGACTATGGGGAAAATGAAAAATCATTGACTAGGAAATTGGCAAGTAACATACCTCACTGCAATTTAACAGAATCTCAACACAATGCGAAAGGAAGCCTATGGGAAAGAAAATGGAAAGACAGGCCGAGCGAGAACGAGAGAGAGAGAGAGAATATAAAC
Source organism: Botia kubotai (assembly GCA_036877585.1). Lineage (NCBI taxonomy): Eukaryota > Metazoa > Chordata > Actinopteri > Cypriniformes > Botiidae > Botia > Botia kubotai. The sequence continues at coordinate 18,841 of JAZGTI010006305.1, read as the reverse complement.
AAGTCTTCATTTTCCGGCTCTGTTCTGAATATCAGATTAAGTATGAAATCAGCAGCTGTTTGTTTAATGTTCGGAAGGTAAAAACAAAGACAGCACTGACTAAACAAGAGCTGCTTTTGTGGCTGAGTTCATTTATTATTCATAAAAAGCTACAACGGTCACTGTACTGTATGTCATTTTGCTACATTCTGATGAATGTGTAGATTGGTGGAGTGAAGATCAGCTTTTATGAGTGTTCCTGTAGCTCAAACAGTAGCACAAACATGATGCTAGCAACACTGAGATCATGGGTTCGAATCCCAGGAGATGCGTGAGCTGATTAAATGTATTCTCTGAGTGTAATGTAAGTAAATCTTCCAAATGCATGAATGTGATGATAATCTTATTGTAAAGCAATATAATAAATATTATAGAGGAAAAGAAGTACAGCTGCGTGCTCGTGTCAAACTCACCACCACCCTATTGCTGCACAAGCTAACTGTGTGACTGAGAGGATGTCCAAAATTGTTGCTAGGCGAATGCTTCCTAACTCCTTGTCTCTATGGTATGCTGGCCGCTATAGTTCAGGTGCCTCCCTAAAGGTACTAAACCAGTTTCAGATTTTCTGGTTGCTTCTAAAAGTAATAATGCTCTTCTCCTCAACAACCTGCATGATTTGATGTGTGTAACATAGACAATATGCTAAAGGGTTAGAGGTTTATCAGAAGTGACACACTAGCTAAATAGTTCATTATTTATAACAAAAGTCTCATTGAATACACAGTCTATGCAGAAACAGTGAGAAACATAATTGCTCTGATTAATTTCTTCCGAGATCAAAGTGGAATAATAAACAAAGAGAATCTGCCCAGTGTTTTTATAATTCCTTTAATTTATTCCCTTTATTTGATCAATTTACATGTTGATATTTTTGATCCTGCACCTGCTGAAGACGTTTTCAGATGTGCATACTTTATTCTTTTTTGTTTCCTAGATCAAAGCACAACATGTTTTGTTGTATTTGTTTGTTTACTGCTTATGAACAGAATGCTTGCCCCAGCGCTGCTGATGGTCAGTTTTGTCTCTGGACACAGCTGAAGGCTCTAAAACCTTGACAGAATCAACTTACGGTGGAGGCCAGTCTGAACAACAATACAGGAGGCAACGTTTTCTTAGAATTGTTCATCAGCAACGTGATTGGACAGTGTCCCAGTTCTTTGTTCTGCTCTGATTGGTGGATCCAGAAATTGGGACATTTTTATATGTGCGTGATGTTTAATATCAGGCTGTGCCGAGAGAACCTTCTTTGTAATTTGCTTCTGGTGCCCAACATTAGTGTCAGACAGTCACTTTGGAAAAGGTGTCTGCTATATGATGTATCAAATAACATATAATGCGCTTCAATGGTGAATCTCATTCACAAAATGTCAGTTCATATTTTACCACTAAATTAAAAGACGAAATTAAAAAGGATATTTTGCATGAACGAAACTGAAGTCTAGTTTGGGGGCTCCTTTTGCATCATTTGTGACGTCAGCCATTTGCATTGTGACACTGCAGTTTGAAGAAACAACAGGAATCCAGGCACTGAAATACATTTAATGTGGGAAATATATTATATATATTACATTACATATTGCATTGACTCCTCAGCAATTAAATATTTGCTGTCTTGTATTCTGTGTGACTGTAAAGGGTTTTTGTCAGCCTTTATTAAAAATATTAATGTTACTGCTTGAGTAATATGGGTGTAAAGGAGTTCTGAAATAGATCCAGTTTTACCCTGCTGAACAGCTGACAGCTATACTGATAACTTTAAACATGTTTCTCCAAACATGATGAAATTCTGTTTACTATTAGAATGTGTGTGCCTTCAGGGTTTGCTTTGTAATAAAATCAGATATAAATGTCAGACTGTTGAATACAGTATTTACAGTGATGAGCATATGAGCACCTGCCTGCGCTCGGCCCTGCAGACTCGTTTAGTCCAACACAAAAGAAACAAGCAGGTCATTTAAAAACAGAGTCTTTCATTTCTAATCATCTCAGAAGTCAACACAAACGTTACATCTTAGAATAAAACTTACTTTTGAAATGTGTCAGAGCCGCTCACCCAGCTAACAATGAAAGAATGTTTACCTAACATTTCCATTAGGCAAAACATATATTTTAAAAAGGTATTTATTTATTTTGATGTAGTCAAAACATCCCATTTTTTAAACATTGTATTGACATTATTGCTTAGCTATAAGAACATTATTTAAACATTTGTTTAATTTTGTAATGTTTTTAAATGTTTTTAAAATGTTCCACTAACAAGAATATTGTTTTTGATATATGATCTATAACAATAAAAAAAGTCTTTTGATAACCAACAATAGTCAACATTCTGAGAACGTTCCCTGTTAGCTTCTTCACAGATCAATATTTCATTGCACACAAACAGTATCAGACCTCTGGCTTGCTCAGGAATATTATACTGTTTGCCAAATGACGTCCAGTGTCATGCTCTGACATTTATTGGTGAGTTTCTGTCCTCGGGCTGTTTAGCATGCTGTCATGGAGATGATAAGGAAGATTATGGGATGGCAGAGTGGTGTGTATTGATGTGAAGCTTTCCCTGTGTTTCTGTGTGAGCGAGGAGCAGGTCGACAGTAAAGGTCTCAGCTCAAATCAGAAGGTCAATGTGCTGGCTATCAGACTGGCTGGCTGTTTTCTGAGCGTGTCACTAGATAATTTGATTCCTTTCACATTTGTGTTTGCCACAGGACACAGTGAAAACACTCTATACTTCCTCAGTTTCAATAATGAGGAAACATTAAAGATTAAAGTGTAATTTATTTCCTTACACTAATCTGCCAGCAAAACGTTTTTAAAGTTCACACATATTATTTGAAGATAAGTAGAGGGATCCTGTAGCTGTTAAGAATGTATTCCATCACTTCAACAAGAAGGTTCATTTTAAATTATTCTTTGTAATTACCCTATAAACCATTAAATTCAGATTACAGAGAGATATAAAAGACTTTATCTGGCATGTGTGTTTTGCAGAGTGTTGATTTTTTAAACACATTCAGTCATTTAAATCCAAGTTTTTTTTAAGAATATTTTTATTGAGTACTTTTGAAGATATAAGAAATATCTTATTATTTTATGATAAGCCCGTAGAATGCACATAAAATCAATCAAAACTAAATGAATATATTTTTATATATTATATATATTAATTATAAAATAGGTTATGTTATATGTAAATGCCTTTATTTAAATTCAGTATTATTACACAGATATTTTAATGGGTATGCTACTATTTGAAATATAAAAATAAGCTTTATTGTAGCTGGTGTTGACCAGCCAATCAGAGCTCAGATGCTAATGAGCGGGTGTGGTTAGTCGCGCAAGAAAGAAAAATTGGGAACGGAAGTTTGAATATTAATTGACACGATGTTGTTATGGTAACGTGTCACGGATTTTACTAGTTGTGGATTACCAGTAGATGTCCTGACGTCAAACGACTGGTAACTGCTTTACTGTCATTTTACCAGAGATTTGAAGTTTGGTGCACATGTCGTGTGTCATTTGCTTATGTATAAATTAAGCTTTATTCATTTAAAAGACCGATTGTTAGATCTGCTGTGTGTCATAGCGCCGTATATAAATACAGAGTGTATTGTAAACAAGGTGTTTAAAAGGATATATTTTGTATTTTGTAGAGGATATTGGGTGATTTAGTGTATTTCAGTTTTACTGTTTGCTTGTAGGTTGTTTTGTATTAATATATGTGGAAGTGGGTGATATTTAAAGGTGATTTTTGTGGTACCACTCGCACAAAATAATGACTGTTTTCAAAAAGGTTTCTCTAAATACAGCAGCTGTCTTACACTGCGATCATGTCGATTCACATCACTGGTTAGGACGTGTTAAAATGTGCTATTTTAAGACTATTTTTGATTATTTTGAATATTAAGAATATACTGTTTAAACAGTGTGTACACTTATATGTTTACAGCTTATTGTTGTTTTTGCAAATAATGTTAATCTAGAAAATGATTTTTTTTTTTTAGAAAGGAAGCATTTTTATTTAATCTGTGCATTTATTTCATACTTCACCTTTTGAAACTGATTCCGGTCATAACTGAAGACATCTGCGATATTTGACCTGACTAGCTTCATTTCGGACATTGGAGTAAAATAACACACAGACTGTAGAAACAGAAGGTCCAGTTTTGGCCTGAGACTACAGCTTCTGAATATTTAAACCTTTGCTTGCTAATGGTTTGGCTAGAGCTGCGCTTCTGCTCTGTAAATCTGTTCCAGCATCATCTTTGTTCAGCGCCTCCCTCGATCTCCCTCTCGTCTGCTCTTCTCTCTAATGACACTGTAAATGAATGTTACTCAGATAGCCGTGCTGTGGTAATTGACCATCTCTGTGGTAATGGAACAGCTCTGTACTGCTGCAGCAATCTCAGGCTGAAATGATTTGTTTGTCTAAACGCTCGTCTTTCTCCTCTTGCTGTGAGGATGAGATGGGCTCCTCTTACCTCACACCTATCCTTACCTGCCGCAGTATAACACCAGGCCAATCGTACATAGATCTAATCTTATAGATGGTTCTCGAATATAGACTAAGACAGTCTCGCTTCTGATGCTAGCTGGTTTTATGTGGTTTCTAGCTGGCCCAAGGTGGTCATTTATGGTAGTATGGTAGTTTTTTTGGTTTATATGGTTAAACAGTTAGACAACCACACATTGGGGCTGTGGCCTATTCAAATTTAGTTTTAATTAACCGCTCAGTGCTCTTAATTGTACATCAAGGTTTTAAATTGTGTTAAAGAGAGGCTTATATAAACACTGTATAATAATGTGTCAGTCAGTAAAACAGAACTTTCAGATAATGATGCGGTTTAATATGACTTAAAGTTTGTCTAGATTACACAGTCAGGCTGTGGAAATGTCACATTGAATAGGTTTCTCTTTGTACCACCTGGAATTTATACCACAAACTGATTGAAATCACAATCGTATTGTAATACTTGCCTATTAATTAGCTCTGAACATTAAATTGCATGGCATGTAGTTGCTTCAGCATGATGTAATCAGAACAAACCTGTGGATGGTGCTTTAACTTGTAATGCCATTAATATATCAAAATTTGAGATCACAAGCTCAGAGGTGCCCAATCTTTGAGACTGACGTTGGGTTTTTGGAAGGTTTCCTGTCGTGCCCGGAGCTTTGATATAAAAGCACAGCGGCACGCTTTCATTACCGCGCTTGCAGATAAGGTTTGATTTAATGGCTTGACCCTTGACCCCCAGACATATGTAGCGCTGCTTCATTTATCTGTTCCATCTTTATCAGTCACAGCCCAGCGAGGTGAAGTTCAAACGCTTGTCAGAAGCAGATTACAGAAACGTCTTTATGTGTCATGGAGATGTGATGAAGCTTTTCTGTCACAGAGAGTTCCCGCTCCGCTGTCTGCCGATTGGCGGCCGCGGTCGTGCTGTGGGCACGTCTGAAGATTGGGCACGTCTGAGTTTTCATTGAGGAAAGGGTTTCTACAAAGAGTTCTGTTTCCCCTCTCTGTTAATCTGTCTGAAGAATGTAGCAGTAATTCTGTTATTAGCTCCAGAACTCTGTATCATGTTTACGCATTAGTGAATTCTAGCTGTATGTTTGTTGACTATGTGCATTTCCTGAAAATCAAACTGAAGTAGTGGCTGTTGCGCTTCTTCAGTCCCGCTACAGGAAAGCTGTTAATGTGTTCATGTATGTGGTGTGACTGTAGCCATTTGTGTGTTCTTCAAACCGTGCTGCTGGACGCTAGATATATAACATGCTCATAGCGTGTTACTTGCGGTCAGCAGTGTGTCTTTCTTTTCATTAACTAATTAAAGAAAAAGCTCCAAAAAATAACCTTTCCCAACATCTTCTGTGACACACATTTGGGGTGAAGGAAACACCAATTAACCCTGAAAATAGTTAACGACCTTAATTATAAATGTTTAAAACGGCTAATTTTAGAGTATTCATTATTCATTGAGGCTCTGATAAATGTCTCCTCTCTCCCTCAGAGTTAATTGTTTGATGTTGGGGCGAGCGAGCGTGCGCCGGTTAAAGGAGAGATGTGTTAGGTGTATATTTGTCTTTCATTTGTTAGCTGACAAATAACATGGGCTGTTTTTTCCAACATTTGTACATTTTTTTATTACAAAACTATATTACCAGCATAACCGTTTGAGTTGTGTATCTTAAATGTTAACCTAAAAGTCGAAAACTTTTTCCAAGTTTAAAGCTGCAGTCTGTAAGTTGTGCCTCTCTACCGCCATCTCTGTTTGACACGTAAAATGGCAGATTACTTTTTTGTTGAACCAAAAAACTGGATTTTAGCTTTAAATAGAAAATAAATATTTTTAATGTGGTCTCAGACATTAAAGCAAATGTATGTATGCATAATAAAATCTGTTACAGTAGAACGTATGACATATTTTAACACATCTAATACAATGTGTACAGCAGCATCCAGAATAAATGTTTTCAGTGATGAAATGACCTTCCCAGCAGGACCAAGTGTTTGACTTTCTCTCTGTCTCATCGGTTGTGTGAGAGAGCTGATCAGCTACACCTCACCGGATGAACTTGTGTTCGTGAATTAGGGTCAAAGGTCACCTGCCACCTGTTAGACTGTCAGATCAGCGTCTGAAACGGTGACAGAATGAAGTTGAAGCTCATTAATCCAACCAAAATCCAATAAACAACAGCTCAAACCCACTGCTGCTGCTGAGAGACTGAGATGACAAACAGGGGATAAGTGTTAATTATGAGAGCTTCACACACACACACACACACACACACACACTGCTTCTGTGCTCTACTTGTGAAGGGTGTATTCTGTGTTTCTCTAAGAGCTGGAGAAACATCTTTCTTCATGTTTGGAACATGATGATCCACTGGTTCTAGTTTTTATTCTGTCTGTCTCTCTGTCTGTCTTTCTTTTCTGTTTCTTTCTCTCACTTTCTCTTTATCTCTTTCATTCTCTCTTTATTGTTTCCGTTCTCTCTTTCTCTCTTAAAGTTTAGGTAATTAAATGTGTTAATGAAGTGATCCCTGCTTTCTGTTATGTAAGAAACATCACCGATCTTTGTTGGGGGAACACAAAAGCAGCCCAAATAAAGAAGACTTTCTTAGGGCGATTAGTCTACTAGTTGTTCAGGTGACCCATGCACCAACTAGCTGAAAAACACATATTCATAACTAGTTGAAAGCATATGTGTCTTTGTAAATGTCTACTGGGAGCCATGACTTCATGATCATCGAGTGTGTGTGTGTTTGGAGAGAGCAGGTCCCATCTGTCTGTGTGTACAGTAGATTAATAACTCTTCCACATTTAGCCTCAGTCTTGCAGGCTCTATGTTTTCAGCTTCCTTATTAACTGGAGGTATTAAACACTGGCTCATGAAGTCATGCTGGAAAGCCCTGACAGTATAGAATTCATTGTGGTTAAAACTGAATCCACACAGAGAAGCTCGTCTTGTTAAAACAGAAGTGAAGTCACAACTGTGTCAGACACACACTCCTGCTCTTATTGACCTACTTTAGTACAGCCCATACAAATCACTGCTTCTTTAGCCCTTTAAATTAAAAGACAGAAATGAAAATGAAAGTTCTGTCATCATTTACTCGCCCTTATACTGCTGCAAACCTGTGCTATTTATTTCATTATCACATATTACACATATTAAATAATAAGTGTAACATACTGTAATGTTCCAGCTGCTCTTGTCCATGCAAACACCAAGAGAACGTCAAAGCATGATAAATGTCTCATTAAAGCAGTTTATATGACTGTGTTATATGTTCTGCGTCCACCCATCAGGATTAAATAGATACTTGCACAAATGAGACTTATAACTGGAGCTCTAAGTATTGAATGCTTTGAACGTGGCACCTTTGATCGGCTTTTTTTGATTGCAGTTGTCCATCTGAGACAGCCTGAATCGTGTGTTTTCATTGTATGAAAAGCTTAACAGTAGTTCTGTGGTATGGCAGAAAATATAGGTCATGGAGGTTTTGGAATGAAGAGTACAGGTGTGGAATGAGGGTAAATGAGGACAGTTGTAATTTGGGGTGAATTGAGTCTTTTGGGGGGAAAAATGTTTTTCTTGGCTTTTTAGTCCTGTTTCTTGTTTGGTTGGTTATCTCGCAACTCCTCAGAACCTCACATACAGTCACACATTTACATATTGAGTTTATCTTGTTATCTGGATCAAATCTTTTTGTCTCAGTTTCTTCTTTCAAACTTTTGATGTGTTTTAGCTGTGAGTGTGTGTGACTCATTTGAAATGATTAATCTTGAGTTTTTCTTTTCTCTTATTTTTTCATTTCCTCTTACATTACATCTGTGTCGATAAAACCTAAACAAAGGCAGCATTGATTTTAGCATCGATTTTTCCCTCTTCTATAAGTGTTTATTTTCTCATCGTTGTCCATCATTTTGTGTTTACGTATAAAAAATAGCCATTATGCAAATGTATAGTGCATGGGTAAAGTTGAAACTCGAGTGCATTTTGTGTGTGTGTGTGCTGGAGTCTAAACAGCGATTGGTCCAGGCTGCTTTTCCTCTCTAGAGATGACCCAGAGGTCAAAGGTCAGGTTTACTGTGTCGGAGCAGGCATGACAAATCCACACAGTCATACATCCAGAGCAGCGTACGCACACATACACACACAGAAAGTGTGAGGAGAGAGACACCATTAAAAATGATGAATGTGCACGGAGAGCAGCACAACCAGATGACAGTAGCAATGGGACAAAGAGGTGTGTTTTGTGCAGAACTGCCCCAGTTCTGTAGTTCACACACACACTTACACACACACACACACACACTTACACACACACACACACACACACACACTAATGCGGTTCTGAGGTGTTCCTAGCTTCTCTCATTGTAGTGTAGTTCTGGATTCCATTCATGTTCTCCTAGACCGATCTCTCTCTTACCAGAACATTCAGAACAGAAATTCTCTTAACGTGTGTATATGTACATGTATGTTTATGAATATGTATGTGTACGTATACATCCGTGATTTAGTTTTTTTACTTAATATATGAATTTTAAAGCTAAGAACACTCTTGATGATAATGCTCTGTAAAACGGATACTGTATGTACAGTAATTGTTCAGCTCTACTCAGAAGTTTCTCAAGGAGAAATCTCAAGGTGACAGGAACTTGTGTTTGAGTTTGTACAGCTGTCTTTCTCTAAGAAGTCATTACAACATAAAACCCTTTTTTGCATTTTCAGCTTCAATTAAAAAGTGAAGCAGCAGCACAGCCTAAAGAACTGAAAGTAACTGTGGAGATTCCTAGATCATTTTATTACAAACCTCAAGTTTAATGGGAGTTGTAGTATGACTTGCAATATAGTGCACACACCTTAAAGTGTGAACAGACTTACGTAGTGTGAACTTCGTGTGTGTTTTAAACGCACAGCTGTGTTGAGACTGTGGTGTGTTTCTGGGTCAGTGCTGTTGTTTAAGTGTGTACACGCACTGTAGCTGTAATCAATAGGCCGTCAGCATACAGGCGTGTCTCTCCGTGTTCTGCTGTTATTGTATTCAGGTAAACATGCTGCATGTTTGTAATGCGACACTGTCCTGTGATGTCATGTCCACACAGTCTGGTCTGGCTGTGGACCTCGAGGAGGTTGTTGGAGCAGGATTGAATTTCCGAGAGAGAGAGAGAGAGAGAGAGAGAGAGAGAGAGAGAGAGGGAGGGAGGTGTGTGTGTGTGTGTGTGTGTGTGTGTGGGGGGGGGGTGATACTCTTGAGTGTTATCAGGTGCAGAGTGACCAATGCCAAATCGCCCTGATGGGATGCAGATGAGGGGATGAACTGGAGAAGAGAGACGGCAGGTGGAACAGCTTCTCTTATTGATGCTGGAGAAGAGAGCAGTGCCGGGCTAATGTCTGTCCCCTGGGAAGAACTTTTTGTCTGCACCATCTGTTTCAGTACACCTCAGAACAGGGGACGTGGATCACAGGAAAGAGCGCATACTACAGCATAGACCCTTGTGTTCTGATTCACAGGGTCGCTCACTATGTAGTGTTCACTACCCCCTGCGCACTGAGCAGGGGATGTACACATCAGTTTTCTTCACTTTGCAATATAGTTCATTGTGTATGTTATTTTTGGAAAATATATGCTGATACACTTAAATAAATACAATTTATTTACAATTAATAAATACAATTTACATAATCCCCAAATTTTGTAATAGATGACTGCGAAATTTAATATGAAAATAAGCTTCAGTAATTTTGTCATGAGACCCACGATCATGTTAATCATACAAATAATGTGCTTGTATGTTCTGTAGAAGGGCATTGAGCCGTCTTGTGCATTCTCTATGAAATAATAAGCGTGTGAGCGACTCACGAACGCTGTGTGCTGTTAAATATGATTATAAAATCTCTCTGACTTCGTGGGGCAGTTAGAGTCCAGTCTGAATGCTAATGTCTTCCTCTTGCCCTCATGAAGATAACGTGCGGATGGGGAAGGGTGTGAGGGTTTGCATGTGCATGCAGTGGACAGGTTGCGTTTGTTTGTCTCGTTCAGTCTTGTACAGCCGGTACTCGAGAACAGCGGGTTCCCAGCAGAACCCCACTGCGCACAGCCAGTCTGAACATATTTACATCCTCTGCTTATTAAGCGTGCGCGCTAATGAAGAGATCCCCGATTAACACTGATGCGTCTCAGAAGGGCGCAGGTCTTAGTACACACACACACACACTCACACACACACACACTAGAATCCAACACAGGTAAATGATCCTAAACTGATTACACGTGTCAGATGAAAGTATGCTGAAAGCATAGGTGCCTGCTCCAAAAACAAGTACAAAACGAAGCCCAAGACACTAAAACAAAACGACTATCACAGTTGTTACAGATCTGTAGCTAAACTTTAGACCTGTAAGTTGCTTTAGGAGAAGGTGGACCTACTGCCATGGAAGAACCATGTTGTCTGTATGGTTTCATATAGAACCCTCAACGTCTGTAGAACCTTTCACAACAGGTTGTTTGTAGTGAAAAGGTTCTTTAGACTTTAAAAAAAGATAAAAAGAAATGGTTCAGTTAAGAAACTCGATGGCTCTTAATGGTTGGAGAACCATAAATGGTTCTTCTATGGCATCACCGTAAAGAACCTTTTAAGAACCTTTTAGGAAAAGTGTTTGTGTTTTTGATGAAGTCTATCAGCATAGTGTGGCCACGCTGTCCTAAACTAGACCACAGGCATGTTCATTTACTTACAGTTTTGTGTTGAATGTGTTGTTAAATTAACCTTCTTCTTAAAAACATCTGACAGGTATTTACATGTACTTTGATATATCAGATTAAAGGTGAAGACAGTATGGAGAGTACAGTATATACCTGCAGTGTCTCTCCAAAAGTGTTCCTAACAGTACCTCTCTCTCTCTCTCTCTCTCTCTGTTATTCTGCATGTTTATCTTTGGGCTTGAGTTGAGGATGATGGAGGACTGCTGCTTTCTGTCACTTCTACATCTTTTATTCTCGCATTGCAATCATACACAACATGCCCAGATCCTTAAAAAGAGGCGACACACAGTTTGATTTATAACTCTTGACAAACCTGTTGTGAAGTGTGTCACTGTTATTAAGTTTCACGTCAGACACTTTTTCTGAAACTGTTTGTCATAGAAAGAGACGAGCAGAAAAACAGGGCGAAATCTGACAAGTCAAATGTGTTCCTGGTTGTTTTGTTGGCCCTGGAACAACATTGACTGTCAAAGAAATATAGTCCTGACCTAAACCCAGTCCAAGTCCCTAAACCTAGCATTGAGCCCAAATCTCATCCTACAATCTGATTGGTTGAAAGGTTGTTCCAGGACCAGCAAGGTCCTGGTGGCGTCACATCTTCAGAAAGATGCTGTTTACCCTGCGGCCAGATGAGGGCGCTGTTTCCCTTCACACAAGCGCACATTTCACCCCGAATGGGCCATTTGAAAAGTTTTTGTTTTGAATAACAATGCACGCTGGAGGAGAGGACCGTCTGCGATTGGTTGGCGATTTTCGGTTTGCAGTCTGTGATTGGTCCTCGGGTTTTAAAGGGGGCTGCGGGGGTCCGCCTCTCTCCTCTCCTCTCGTCTCTCTGGTCTCCGCGCTCCGCGTCCGCGCCGGCATCCTCTCACTCTTTACTACTTGCCTGCGATGCGACTCCACGCCGCTCGCCCACTGGAATATCGCCCCGCGTGACAAGTGACGGATTTTACCAAACATTCGGGACGCGCAATGCCTTTCACCATGACTGTGGGATTAATAAAGGTGTTGTGCGTGGTAACGGTGGTTTTGGCGATGGAAGGTAAATATGTGGGTGTTTCTGTACCCGTGTCTCTGACGCGCGCTTCAAGTTCTCTCGCGGAGCGCTTCACGTTAAATGTCGCGTAGTGGAAACGATTGCGCCGGGATTGAATCGTGCGGAGTGAGTCGAGAACGCAGAATAACATTTTTCGGGCATTAAACGGAGTTGGGAAGGAGTTTCGTCTGGTGGTTCCCGGTTCCGTTATTCGGGGTGGTGTTGCTGAATGTTGTGTGAAATTAAAGATTGTGTCTGGTTGGATTACTTTAATAGCGTTTTCTTCAACGGCGTGTTTGCTAAATAGTAAAATTAGCCGGTTTATGGGTTGATCTATGCAGTACATCTGAAATTAAGTCATTCTTTATTTTTGCTATTAAATTTTGCTTCACGTAGTTTTTTTAATAATAAGGAATGTTTCCCGTCCTTATGGGACATGACACCAGATATCTTTTGAAAATGGGCTGTGCACTGACTTTTATGATCACTGTGGGTGCTGAAATACTCATGCGTATATAATTCTACACACATGTCGAAACAGAAATGTAATTCTATTCAACATGTCATAGTTTAATCATTTTAAACCCCACACTGACGGATCACTGAATAATAAGCAAACGCATCGAAACTCCGTCCGTGCTGTGGGCATCAGCGCGCACCGTGTTGTATTCGGGTCACGTCAGTATATGATTTATTCTGAAAATCGAGCAGAAACACCCGTAGAAAAAGAGAGAGAGAGAAAAAAATCTCGCCCATGTCTGGCATTTGACAGATGGCGGCTGACTGGCTGTTGCGCCCTCGCCAGAAATCAGACGTTCAGTTGCTCGCGGTTCTGTGCGCGCGTGTGGATAGACTGGTGTCCAGATCGGTCATGAACGCGCAGCCAGCACGAAGCGAAAGTGTGTTTGTCTCCATCTCTCCTGCCTGTCCATTTCTCACATCATCCCAACCTGTCTTGCCTCTGCTGTCTCTCACACAGGTATCATCAGAGAGATTCGTGCAGGCCTTGCCATTTATTCACAACACCGCTGCTTAACTAATGTTTTGTTTGTGTAGGTGCGCCAGTTTGCCTTATTATGTGCGCTTTAAAAACAAAGCTTTTCTGTAACATTCTGTACACTGTGTCAGTCAAGCTAAAACGTGACAGATTTCAGACAAAGAATCGGCAGCAGTGCTTTTTAAATTAATTTAGGCGAGTCTATTTCTGGAGGTTTATGGGGACAAAAGGCACTAGATGGACAGAAGGGGTTAAGTGATCCCTGCCTTACTGGTTAATTGAAAGGCAATTGGTCTTTGTGGTTTTAAATGTGTTTGTTGTGGTAGATTTGTGCTTGTTAGTCTCGTCGTGAGCCCACATCAGTCATCACAGCAGTTTATGACTCTGAAAAAGCAGTCTGATGACCACAAACAATGTGTCTAGCCATGTTCATCTCTGAGTGTGTAAAAGAGATTTAATTTCAATTCAGTTTTATTCATGTAGCGCTTTTTTACAGTGTTGCATCATTTCAAAGCAGCTTTACATGTAATGAAAACAAAAATAGAAAACAGGAACGTTATGAAACATGTATGACACAGAATACATGATGATTGCACACTGTATTGTTCATCATAAGCTTTAAAATGAGTATATTATACTTGTATAAGATAATAGAATCTTATTGTGATATAACAGAATACAAAGATAAAGGGAGAGAAATGGGGAGTCTGCAAATGTGTGTGTGAGAGAGAGAGAGAGAGAGAGAGAGAGAGTGAGGAAGACGAGGGTATGGGGACCATCTGGGTTCGTGTAAAGTGGAGTGACTCCGCTTTGATTTCTATGCGTCAGTGAACACAGTTCAGCAGCAGTCACTGATAATGGCATAAATGGCATGAATTATGAATGCACACATATGGCACTGCGTTTGTGCTGCACTATTAGTGCATAAATCACCATAGCTGAGGTATATTATTAGAAGGTGAAATCCAGTATGAGATTTAAGCAAATAGGACATTTTCTTAACAATTTCTGAATATCCAAAGGATTCTGTTACCCAAGTATAATTATTGATTTGATTCTAATTCGTTCTAGTTTTCAAAAAGTTTCATTTAAATGTTGTTGGTCATGTTATGCATAATTCATCATCGTCTTTTTCACGTTTTAATCAGTTTTCAACTAAATCAGGTCCTTGATTTGCATTCTGTCTCCTTGATTATCCTGTTTCACATTGAAGTGTTATTAAATTAGTGCATGTTGACTTTGAAGATGATGATGTGTGGATAAATTATGTTTTAGTAATTCATCTTTTGACAGGTGAATGTGTTTTAACGTAACATAGATTGGATATCTTTCGTTTTAAAGACACTTGCCACTCATGTAGGGTTGCTTATGTCTGTGATTTTCTGTCTTGTGTGTTTGAGGGGTTTAATGCTCTGTCAGAATCATTAGTGTCATTTTGAGATTTTTTAAAAAAGATTTCGTAGCGGGAAACATCAAACAGGTAATAGGAGGCTGGAGTGCTTACACAACACACACACACACACACACACACACACACAACACACACACACAACACACACACACACACACACATCCAAGCTCTCGGTCAAGCCCTCACCGTTTACAGAGGTCTGAGTGCGGTTATGTCATAAGTGCATCTCTGAAGTCCCTGTTCTCAAATAAACAAGCCCTGTCTGAAGCCACCCGTTCTGTCCTTCGCACAGAACACGCGCCTGTGTTTATCACATGACCTCACTGCAGCCCGGGCCAGCGCTCTGACCGACACTGTTGTTCTGTTGGAGACAGAGGAAGCCAGCAGGGTTTATATCTCACACTAGCTGCGGAGAGACGTCAGCACAGCTGGTGCTGTGAGCTGATCTCTGCTCACCTGCCGTGTAGCAGTCAGCAAAACATTATTCCATTTAATCTGTAGGTGATGAGACACTTCCTGACACAATTTTTCAGGTTGATATTTAACGGTTACATTTGCAGCTGATTCCTGTGTTATCATTTTGACATCACATGCGAGCAAAACATGCAGTCATGCTCTCTGGAATACTTGATGCTGATTGGTTAGTAAAGGGGCTGTGAGGTATTTTTTTTTCATTCTCTTAGATTGATATTTTATGTCTATTTATCTTTGAGTCAACCCAGTAACTTGCATCTTGTGATTCATTTCCTGATGCGTTTAATGACCTTTTCTGGTGGTTACATGACTATGCCGGTTAGTTTTGAGTAATTTAATGATTCATTTATCTAACCTATTTATGAAACATTTTTACTTGTATCAGAAACTAGTTTAAATGTACTGTGTTGTTGATCTGTTCACCCAAAAGATTTGTTCACTACTGAATGTGTCAGAGATACGTGAGTGTTTCTGTGTCTGTTAAAGGTTTATTCATGCGTTCCTTTCAGTTCATCTCTATTATGGTAAATATCAGCTAAATGCACACAACAGCTCGTCATTTGTTTAAGGGTGGACAAGACAGCTGATGTGAAAAACGAGCTACAGTTGCTGACTGCATTCTTTCTTTTTCTCTTTTCTCTCCTCATGGCATGCTAATCCATCTTGTCCCTCTCTTCCTGTGTCAGACAGGTTGAGATTTAAGGTGACCTGTGTATTGTGTTACTCTTAGTTTTAAATGTTTGTTAGCAGTCACTGTAATCATATCAACCTCGGGGGGTTTATTTTGCTATAATGTATATAATGCACATTACCTCACATATTACTTTATAAAGTTAATGGACATTAAATAATTTCAACCTAAACCTATTTTAATATGTGGGAAGGAAGAGAAAATTTGAATATTTCGGAATGCCCCAACTGACCAATCAGAATCAAGTTCAATTTGGATGGTAAAGTTGCCTGACTGAGGAATCTTGCAGTTTATACTAGTTAAGATGTTTTTAGGGGGCCACGCACACACGCACACACACACACACACACACACACACACACACACACACACACAAGCACAAGCTATCTGCTACAGTTTCAGGCCCTGATAAATCGATTTGGAGCATCTGAGAGATGTGGCTAGTTGGAAGCATCTCTGGCCCTTGGAGATCCTCATACACTGTGGATGCAGTAGCCAGATGGTCGGTTGGGGTGTGTGTGTGCGCGTCGCAGTGGGACTGGCAGACCTCAAAGCCCTGATATGGTTTCTTGTCTTTCATGGGTTCTGATTTTCCTGTCTCAGTCGCCGCTGGTCTCACTTCATGCTTGGTGGTTTTTCAGCGTCACTAGTTTGGTAAACGAGCTCTGAAATAGCCTCGTTAAACCGAACTGCTGTGTGTTCATACAGATTTGAACAGATAGAGATGGACTGGTAGTTTACCGTCACTCCAACATCTGTTTGGACTTTTAAGCCACTCTCAAACCACGCTTGTTTAGTTGCACAGAAAACAAGATATTAGAGGCATTAGTTGCATTTTGATATTTTTGTCATCTAATACTGTTCTGTGTACTGTCAGCAGAGCGCCCTCTGGTGGAACAACTCGCATGCAGTTTATTTGAAGTGTTATTTTCCTTGTTTCATTTCTAAAAGATGAGATCTTAAACATGTCATCACGCATAAGTCACACTTACATCATCATGTGAATAGATAAGCTTCTTTAAGATACACACTGATCAGGCTGCTCGCCATAATGTGATTCTGCATGTCAAAAAGAGAACAGAGAAAACTGAGGCACTCGATAAAAGTGAAGATGTTACTGCTCTGAATGTCTGCGCGCTTTATTTCCAGAAGGAACTCGACCTGAGAACTTTGAGAAGCAGAAGTCAAATTGTCATTCATATTTTCTTAATTGTGTCTTAAAGGCACGTTTGGCAAGTTGTCTGAATAAATTTAGATGAATATATTTATCTTCTGTGCAACGCGCTGGATCGTAAAATGTTCGTCCGGTCCTGCTTGCCTGTGTCCGTGCATTCTTCTATGCAGTATTGGAGGAGGCGTGGCTTTGGAGAGCGCTCTGAAGGGTGGGCGGGGTCTTATGCTTTCAGAGCTGGCTTGCTATTGCTAGTCTCTCCTAAATTGCCTACCCCCCCTTTAAGTGCCTGCACACCTTGTGTAACAGAAAAACAGATGGAATATTGTAAAGAAATAAGAAATACGGATGTATTGTTCAATAACTGAAAGGGCTTGGAGAGAATTTTAAAGTTTCTATCTGAATTTTTATCTGAAGGTGAAACTTTTTGGCTGCACTGAACCGGGTGTTTTTAAACCCAGTGTCCTGTGGAAGTGCTCGGCTGTCTGTTTGGATTTATGGGCCCTGAGTCACACAATGCAACCCCCACCTTCCCAAAAGCATGTCATCAGATGATATAAAAGTCACCTGCCTGAGGACACTGTGAATATGTGTAAGTGGAATCAGCAGAAAGAGCTAGAAGACAGTTTTAGGTCTTCCGAGCGGTGTCCAGTCAGCAGATATGAGATCCTCTCACTGTTTCTGCTGGAGACCTCATGGCGACTCTATTGATTATTGAGGGATGCATCCAAAGCTTTCTGAAGACCATTTCCAGCCTGATGGAAACACTTTACAATGAGATAGAACATTTGTTAATATTAGTTAATGCGTTAGGTACGTTTTTACAGTATTTACTCATTTTTGGTATGTTAAATAATGCAAAAACAGTTAGTCTTGTTAGTTTACTATGCAATAACTAATAATGTTAACAGATAGCTATTAATTTAAAAATGTTTTAGCATGTTTAGTATTGTAAATTGTTGAGAGAGAGTTTTTCTTTTTGTAAAGTGTTACAGAAACTGTTAAAAAAAGATGATATTTTAGCCTATATTTTAGGCTTTGTGTGACAAAATCATACATCAAATGTGGTATATCATATTCAGACTTGACATGTTATGATGAGTTATGATGGAGGACAAATAACATTTGGTATCTTGAGTACACACAAACATGAAAAGATTGTATTGTGCCTTTTTATTTGGCCTTTACAGAGCTTTATAACCCCTGGTCTCTGTATGTCTGCACAGTATAAAAAACAAACAGCATTTAACATGGAAGGAAGAAAGTCATTCTGGTTTGGACATATAAGGGTGATGACAGAGTTTTCATTTTGAATGAACCCTTTTTTTTAAATCCTCCGAATTCCCCCCATCTCTGCATTAAAGCCTGCTGTTGACACAGTCTGTTTTCACTGGAACTGTGTTTTTTAGAGAGAGGCATTTTAATTAAAACTTGAGGCAGCACAGGCAGCAACAGAGAATTCTGCTTCCTGCCCAGAGCACAGCCAATAATTGCCTCTGTTTCCTCCTCCTCTCTCACTGTGTACTTGCTTAAATAGATGCATTTGTTTCATTAGTTGCTCTTTTTTCCTTTTCAGTTGCTCCCCCCTTCTGCCAGCTCTCAGAACAGAGGTGAAACCCGAGTCCATGCCTGTGTTTGAGTTGTGGCCGCACAGATCTGGACGTATGAAAGAAGGGTTTGAGTTTTTAGGAGCTGGAGAAACAAAGCAGCTCATTTATTACTCCTAATGAAAGCTGCTTCCAGCG
>JAZGTI010006304.1:0-23684 GCA_036877585.1 Botia kubotai | reverse complement strand
AATAAGACTATTTTAAAATGAGTGTGTGTGTGTTTCAGTTCTCTTGGCAGCTGCTGTCGGTCTGCGTGTGCCTGTAGGGAAATCCTCAGTGCTGCCGGACGATAAACCTGTCACCTGCCTGACCGTCATCAGCATCCCGCCTGCCAGTCCGCCCACTGTCACGCCGGCCCATCCCAGTATAAAACCCCACTGTGAATGAATATGTGATGCTCTGACTGCGGATCGATTCCTGCAGGATCAATGTGGAAGTGTCTTGATATTTTACTCTCAGAGAGGCGCGCATTAGACGACAGCGGTTTGTCGAAATCTGCGTTTTACTGAACATTGATTACAGCTGCAATCTGCTTCAATCGACAGATGAATTGATAAATGAGGCGGTGAAGAGAAATGATTGGGCTTTGTAAGGAAAAGGCATAAAACAACACGTTTGAAGTGTTTATTGTGTTAAAGACGTATAAATGATAAATACCAACACTTCAATGGCAGCGTCCACAAATGGGTCATTTTTTATTCTAATTAATTCTATTCTATTGAAGTCTATTCTATTCTCAGACATTAAAGGGTGGAAGCTACATAACACAGATGGACGGGGAGAGAAAGGGCCACATTTAGGTGTAACTGGAGGAGGTGATTACAAAGCACCTCACGAGGAATCCCACACCGGGTGGAAATTAATTTCATTTATTTCTCCCTAGTCTCTGAATTTAAATGGAGTTAATTCATATTCTGCCCGTATGCCAAACATCAATGCATTCAAGGGCAAACAGTTAATGTGGAACAGCTGTCAGGGGACGTGATTGGGCGTCTCAGGTACTACACACATTAAAGGGATAAATCATCCAAAAAATGTTAATTCGTTGACTCATGATCTGTTTTTATGCAGCGTTAGTAAATAATGGTGTTCCTTTAACAGCGCTAAATACTTTTATACTATTAGAAAACATTCCAAGAGAGCACTTGCTATTACGGCTATACAGCTAACAAATGCAGCACAACACATTGGGGACAATACAAAGCTTTTCAAATGAATGAGACTCATTTAAAAGGCTGACGTGTATCTCTGATATTTCTGCCATGCTAGACAGCTATTGAGACCAGTGTAAACCAAACTGCTCTCCAGGACAGACTCAAATGAAACTCCTCGAGGTTGCATCCTCAAACATGACCTTGAAGCTCTGATAAATACAACTGGTGACCTCCAGACAGCTCTGTGAGAAACATCTCTCTGGAGCAGCCCAAAGCAGAGAGAGCCCTTATGAGACGACTCACTACAGCAGAACACAGAACACTCCATAAACACAGATGCTGTATGTTATAAGCCCACAGATTCAGCCTTGAAATGGCAAGACATCCATTAGGGAGATGCATCATTTGTGCTTTAGCAGAAGGTACATAGTAAAATCTCTTTGTGTAATTGCACTGATAACGGCCGTGATGCATTCATTCATTTCAAAATTTAACGTAAAAATTGATCAAATGTTTCAAGTTATACTTTTAAAGTACATGTTTAGGTTTGGTGAGGATGGATGGGTGGATGGACAGGCAGACAGACAGACAGATGACAGATAGAGAGAGAGTGATAACAACAACAAAAGAAAAAAGAACGGTAAAACATATCTATCTACAGTAAATACACTTCACTGTATCAGCATTTCTTCAACACAACATTGTCAGTAATGTAATTCAGCAGAACTTCTAAAAGTCTATTTCTGTCATTGTGTATTTCACCTCCAGCCTCTCTGAGCTGTCGCATCGTGTTTGTTTACACACATCTGATCTCTGTTTCGGATCTGTCTGAGGACAAGTTTGCTCTTATTCTCCGAGGACTGAGGACTGTTCCCACCTGCATTTCTGACTCAGAATCTGCTCCAGGTGTGGGGCATCAGTACACACTCATGGGTATCTCTGTTCTCGGCCGTTGTTTGTGTCAGCAGTCTTTGTGAGGCGACTCCCAATGCGTTTAATCTCTCCAATCCCATTGGCTCTTAAATTAATCACAAGCGCGAGTGATTGGACGCCGGACACGGTGGACGTTCGACGGGACCGTTCCTGACAGAAATCACTATTAACCTCAGGTATGCAAGACATGTTCAGGTTTCCTGCAAACCACTGAAATATTAACACGGCCCAGCTGCACTTTTTCTGCAGGCTGTGAATAATACAAGATGGTCACAAAGTTCTGGCTTTCGTTTGCTACACCAGCTAACTTGCTGTCGGTTTCCCTCTCATCAACTTTTTTTTATCGGTTCTCTGCTCATATTTACTGTATCAAGGGGATTCAGTTGTATTTATAAATATTTAAAGATATTTCTAGGGTATACATTAAAATTTTACTGACGCTTTCAACAGATAACAATACAGATTTGTTAGTAATAAGCAGTTAACTAGTTCCTACAAGTACAGTCCAACCAAGGTTTCAAATAAAAGAAATCAATTGTTTGATTATTCGTGCTGTACCGCTAAAAAAACTGCTTGTTACTGTAAAAGACTGTTTTCAAATCAGTACTTGCGCTCCAGTCAAACTTCTGATAACTGTAGCAGTCATATCTGTACTAAGTTAGTTAGTTATATATGAGTTGTTGCTTTTAGTTAGTCCCCAGAAAGTACTAGAATTATTGGAACGTGACTGGGTTAACTAGGAATGGCAAAAAAATAATGATGCCAAAGGATAGTAAATACTCACTGGAGTTCTCCTGTGCTGTTGACACAATCTTTGTCTGAATTTTTGAAACCTAGAGCATTCCACCAGTGTCGAACGGGAGGCATATTTGATTTGGCAGTAAAGTTGCTGGTTGGTAATGTTTTTCTGCGTTGGATGCCAGTGCTGGTGAAATTCAGCCTGAGGGAGTCAGTGATGACCTCACACAACCCTCATCTGATGGCTGTGTGCCTGCAGGACACTGGAGTAAGCAGCCACAGCAGGACAAATGCACCCAAACACTCTATTTCAATACAGATATAACGAACACATATCTGAATGTTTACAGTCATCCAACAGACCAATAAACAAGCAGTTAGTAAAGATATTATAGTTAACTAAAACTATTAAAACATTTAACTAAATTACTGAAATCAAATCAAATATAGGCATCAATTTTATTTGCAACAGCTTAAAGGAAGATTAGAAATCTTAAGTTAGCAACAAACGTAAATTAGTTTAAGCTGAGGAACAAAAATTATTTACTGAAAATAAAAACAACTACAACTGAAAAGAAAATAAACGTATACAGCAGTGTTAAAAATAAAACCAGTTACAAAAGCACATAACTAAAAAATAACCAAATAAAACTCTAATAACAAAAGTAAAAATCTAATTTCATTTATAGAATTTCAAACTTGAAAAAAACTAAAAACAACACTATAATAACTCTGGTGGTATGTCAGCGCAGAATAAAGTCGCACTTTTATTTACAAATCATTTCATTAAATCAGCGAACACACAGTGTGTTGGAAACCACCTGCAGAACTACTGAATCATTTTGATCTTAATTGTTGCCTTGTGTCGCAGTTCAAATCTGAAAACAAGCAAATGGATCTTTGTGTTGTGTGTAGGACTCATCGGTCCGTGTTGTGTTAGTACAGTGCAGGCACAATGAGGGACAGCATTTGTGTGGATAGAATTATCCAGTGGGGTTCTGGAACATGGGTCTGATCGCGCAGCGTGAATTCGCTTGCATTCGGCTAATAAGCTCTAAATAACATCCTGTGACGAGTTTGGCTCTTTATCACAGAGTTTATCTTGTGTAATAATGTCAAATTAACAGGATCAACCGTTTAAAACTGTCCTCACAGTACAAACACAACCAGTCTCTGGACACTGAACTGGGCCGGCTGTTAACTTCAACAATTGTGCACACACAAGAACTTCCACTGTCATCACACAACCTCTCTCCAATCAATGCGCGCGGCTCCGGTTTCATCCGGAATCTTCAAAATTTATTCCTCAATTAATGTGTGACATTTCTCTGGATATTCACTGCTGTAAGCCAATACACAACAGACGAGTGATATTTATTGATAAAACATCTTTCCTGGATATTATGCTATTGTGTAGTTAAATATCACCAATATACTGTACACTGCACACAAACACACACACACACACACACACACACAAACACACACACACACACAGTGTGTGAACAAGCAACAGATTTTGCTGCTTGTTTAATTGGAAAAATTAAACCCAATTGTCGTTCAGTTGTGTGCACTGCACTTGAAACACTTGTGTAGATATAGTTCCGCTGTTTAAGAAATATTGGACATTCATATTTACAAAATGATCATTTATTTGGACTCAGTACAGCAGTGAGCTGAGAATCTCCTGAGTGAAGATGATCAAAGACTGACGTGCTGAAAACAAAAAAACTGCCACATTCATAAAAGTTGCATTGCTGCAGTGTTGACAAATGCGTGTTTGCATGTTTCAATCCATGCTGATTCACATCTCACAGATAACAGCGATCTGAAGATGAAGATGACGATGCTTGCATAACATGATAGATTACACACATCAGTCATCAGTCTGCATAATTAACACATCATGATCTATATATAACCTCCCGGAATCTCCTCTTTTACAGTCTATAAATACAGCGATGATACACGATCACACTAATGACCACAAGAACATGTAAAACTTCTGTTGAACTGCAGCTTCCAACAACAGAAGCACATTCAATGATACAAATCACTGTATCACCACGTATGTGCGATGAACACAATGACTTTACAGGATAATGTGAATTACAGAGAGACAAGAAATGAATAAAGAAACGGAGAAAGAGAGGGAGAAAGATAAAGAGAAAAGAAACAGAAAGAAAGAACACAGAGCAGCAAATAAATGATCAACCTTTTTCCCTTAAATCCACTAAGTCAGCTCGACAGACTCGACCAGTCTGAACAAGAGTGCCAGACTCTCAGCTTCACACACTGTTCTGGAACAGGAGTGACTCTCAGATCGGTCTGTTCATACTGCACCTGACGTAAGCGGAATAAATACTGTCTGTATGAACTACCAAATATTAATATACAGCACTAGTTATTCTCCAGATCATCTCTCAGTCTCTCTGCTCCTCAAGGTGACTAATTTCTCTCTTCCTGATTTCTGTGACCTTTGGCAGAGATGTTTTGACTGTAATGATTTCCTGTCTCTTCTGCTCAGCCGGCAGAGTGTTTCCAGTGGAAAGAGCTTCTGCTTCATGTCCTGGTGACTCTGATCAGATGTGTAATGGCTCGTGCAGAGATGTTTGTGGGACTGAGGCTGGAGTAACTGTTGGGGGTTTGACACTTTACTCTAGATAGTTTCCACCACATAACCACCTCATTCATCTTAATACACTCCACCACGGAAGAGAGACAGCGTCAAACTCTGCTGTTGCTATACTATCACACTGTTACCCAGCTAACATTCTCTAAACATTCCCATTCTCTAAAACATCTCCTAAAGTTATCAAAGAAAAAAGTTTTGCAGTAACAGAACATTAACAGAACATTTTTATAACATTTTTAACATTATATATTGTATATCTCAAAAATGTAACGCTTACATTATTAGTGGTTTTACGTTTAACGTTTCTAGATTTATCTAGAATTCTAGAATTTTATAGTTAATGCTTGTGTTAGTTGAGGGAAATGTTCAGTTCAACACTGACAACAACTGTAGGGCAAAAATTGTTCCGCTGAATTTTTACTCTGAAAATCCGAGGGGACGGATAACTTGAGACATATGAAAATGTACTTGTGTTCCACTCTCCCATAGCGCACATATTTCTCACTCCTGCAGAAATGACTCGACGTCTGATTCTTATGACATTATTGAACATTAAAGTTATGGCAAAGTCGTCCCCTGTAGCTAAGCTCGTCTCGTGACACGTCCAATGCAAAATGAGTGTCTCGCAGCACCTGACAGACAAATGGGCCGGCTGAGCTCTCTGAGGGCTGACTGAGAGGAGAGTAATATTTAACGTCAGGTTACTCTATGTGTGTATTAATATGTGCTGAGTGAAATATGAACACACATTTTAATATGGTTAACAATGACTTCTCCATTCCACCTCACACTGGAAGCGTGACCACAGGGTAACATATGAAAATATACTCTTTGAGTGTTTTGTTCCACTCTGTGGGATGGGAAGGGGAATCCGGAGGCAGCGAGCAGTCTGGAAGCCATGGGAATATCATCTTTAACAAAGAGTCAGACGGCCCGCAACTGAAGATCTCAACATTTAAAATGCGTTTCATATCCAGCAGCTGTTCTTGAGTGTGACGCTGAATTCAAAAACAAAAGTCACTCTTCTGTTTTTAAACCTGGAATAAAAAGCTGCTGTTCTGTGTGCGGCCAGTAAATTACCTTTCATTTTATATATACATATATTATATATATATATATGTATTTATATATGGAGTTGATCAACAGTTCTCAGTTCAGTGGTGTTACTGAAGAGTCTCTGCAGGGAGGTATTTAAACATTCTTCAGGTCATTTCCCTGCAGAGTCTCTATTCCTCCTCTTTAATAGATGGACAGGTTGTCCAGGAGGATTATGGGACGGCTCTCTGTGACTTCTTATTCATTCCTTCAAATGCCAGTGATCTGTAATCTGTCATCTGACACACAGAATACAGAGCTGCTCCCATCCGGCCACTGTCTCACAGCAATATTAACTGTATGAAAAATGACATGAAATAAAAAACTGATTTAATTCAAACCAATTTTGCTTGGAGGGGAAAATATTTTCAGCACTGTGAAAAGCAACATATTTTGAAAACATAACTTATTATACCTAAAGCTCAAGGTTGGGATGTTTATCTTAAAGCCCCTGCTGACAGTTTAACTGGCAAATATGAACAGACTACAAGAATCACCTGTTGACTTCCCAAAGACTGTAAACATGGCGGGTTACTTAAAACATGTAGCTTGTTTGAGCAGTCTGACATGTTAACTTACTGCTAAACCAGCTGTTTATTTGCCTGTGTCTTATTAACTACAGACATAAACACCTGTGAGCCTCAGATTTCAGCACAGAGAAAGTTCATTTATTTGACTAACACCAGAACATTTGATGATATAAAACAATGGCACAATACAGAGTTTATTTTCTGATTATTTAAATCGTTGACAAAGTTTAATATGATTTAGATAATCAGATTTTCTGAATGACACTGCAGGCGTCAGATCATTTCTCTTCATCAGATTACAGATCCCTTGAATAATGAAGAGTCATAACATGATGTGATGACATGAATACAGAAATGTGTAGCGCAGTAACAGCCTAAACCTCTCGTGGACGCTTCAGTATGTGTGTTGTGATGCTGGAAACGGGTGTCTGTTAGATTGGGTTGGTGATGTCATGGGAGAGTTTAGGGCACAGATCAATGCTGGACGTCCAGTCTTCACGCATGACATCTGGAACCTGTGTACATGGTTTCAGCCACAATGTAACTGAATATATCACAGCTCTTTCTGTTTTGACAGGATTACAAACCCCTCCTGATCGAGTGGACCATTGATTTCGCATTGGATTTTATAAAGAAACCAAAGGGCAACGAGGGGCAAACAAACAGACAACAAATATTCCTGCAGTTATTACGTGTAAAACAGCAGCTGCTGGAGATTCGGCATTGGTGAGGATTGTCAATATCAGAACAGCTGACTAAAGTCTCATTCACATAAACGGCAATGAAAAATCATTCTGCTTATGTTTTAGTATAAATTGATCATTGTAATTTTCTGTTTATTTTGTTCTTGAACTTGTACTTGTTTTTGGTTCAGTCTTCATTGATTTTTACAGTGTGCAGTGGTTTCGTGGCTACCACAGAAGATGAGATGAAGAACATGCAGAATCTCATGGAGGGTTGTATGAAGAATACAGTTCCTCTACTAATACATTCACTGTAAACTCACAAATAGATTTTAAATATATATATATATATATATATACTTAATGAACCAAACGCTGAAGTGGCTCTGAAAATAAAGCCACAAACCTTCTCTTGGACTCTCTCTCTCTCGCTCTCTCTCTCTCTCGACAGACAGACAGCTGGAGTGCTTTACAGAGATCAGTGTGGTGACGCCTATAGACTCGACTCCAGTCCACATAGAGTCACTCTATTGATCAACACACATCTGAATGAACTGCACGCTGAGAGCTTTCATTTCATGGCTCAGACCTCTGGTGCTGCTCTACCCAATCCAGACCTGCAGCCTGCGAGGAACACAACAGCTCCAAACTCCGATCTGAGACGCTCAGAGCACGAGCAGACACATCCTACAAGCCTGAATCTGGAGATCTTTCTCACTGCAGGCTTTGTTTGCTACAAACCCCATACATCATACACGCACCCCAGCAGAGCTGCTGCACTCCAGCAACATACCTCACCTTTATCCTCTTAACCACTGGTGCAAAGTTAGAACTGAAAAGTGTTTAGTAAAAATAACTAGTCTGCATTTATATTTGACTTGAGTACTACTCAACTAAAATCCAAATTCAAAACTAAGAATATAATTGCATACACAGCAGCGTATGCCTGCTAAGATGACTTATCATAAAGAATCACACTGTTATCACAACAAAATAACGTAATAACGCAGCTACAACGTACACGTGATGTATATTGTAGTTGTTTTATTATTAAAGGTGATCTCTGATCAGTCCATAAACAACTACATTCAAATTTTCAGAATAATCAGCTGTGGCTCAGTTGAATGTTTCATTAATTATAGTAACAGCTTTCTGGTCAGGACATGAACTGTGATTAAAACCGTTTGTTTTGCACATTTGTTTTTGTTGCGCATTAAAGTTTAATAATTCAAACTCCACTTTCACTTGATTTCATCAGTCTATTTCTAAAGCCACACAGAAGTTTACTTTTCATTTTTAAACACATAAGTTTAACGTTTAATTGTACTTTCTTACTTGCAATTATGCTTTTGACTAGACACTTATAACTGATTGCAGTTTTGACACAGTCTCACATCACTTTCAGTGCAAAATCTCCAGTTTTTACAGTCCTGCTTTACGACCAATCAAAGCAGCCCTGTGCTTTTCTTCATCCATTGCTTCTTATTTACAAAAGCACATCAAGGCACAATTCTCTAAAACTATATTTAAAGGCTACCGAGTAAATAAATCTACAGTGTCCTCAAACGTGGGTCAACACAGTGTCCTTTGATCATGTATTTTTAACTCTAAACACATGCGCATGTGAATTAAACATTACGCAGCCTGTCTTCATAAAACACATTTCTGCTCCTTTTGCCTGAATTAAGAATTGAGAGGCACCTGTGTGAAGCCAGGCCCTCAGCCATAGTCTAAAGTTAGTATCATCACAGATTATAAGTACTTAAAACCACCAGCTCTCTCTCTCTCTCTCTCTCTCTCTCTCTCTCTCGCTCACTCACTTGTTTTGATTTTTCTCTGTTTCCAAATGAACTTGAATTAGCTGAAATGAACTGAAGGTACTGCTGTACTTTGAGTGAGGCTGCTCTTAAACTGTGAGTATGGTTAATTAGACAGCATTTCTGCTAATTAATGCTCAGTGTTTTGAAAATGAAATTATATACATTTTTGCAGTAATGTCAGTAGAACGCTTTTTTAACATTAAACATCATATGTTTAAAAAACATTTTTCTTGTTAGTGGAATGTATTAAAACTTTACAGAATGAAAGTTTGAGTATTGTTCTTATAACCAAGCAGTAACGCTAATGCAAGCAAACTAAACAACTGGACATACTGAGCGTTCCGAGAACGTTTGAGGTAAACCTAAATATTGTTAGCTGGGATCTCTGAAAAAGAGGAGAGACACATATGATTGCGGGGGTCTGTTTCTCATTTGTGTTTCTGATCTCATTGCTGTTTAGGAGAAGCAAATGACATGTACTTATTTTCTCCTAAAGAGTTGACGAGTAAGGAAAGGTTTAATGTCTTAATGGCACATAAGGACGTTATTAACAAGAACAGTATTTGGAATTATTACCTGTTACTAATTAAAAGTCCGACAGCAGGTGAAGGAGACAGAACATGTGAACATGAAGGCAGGAAGAACGGATTTTAGCTGCCAGGAGTCTAACAAATGAATTATTAACACTGAGACTGATTCCTCATGACACACTGTTAAAGTCTGTCACAGGATGACGTCACTGCCAGGCTATGAGCAGGAAGTGTGGAACAGGACAGCAGTACAAGGGTAAAATGTGATCAGAAGTTGTGGATGCTCTCAGATGGAAGATGGCGGGCTGGAGGAGCAGAATGGAATTGTACTGACATGCAGTTCTGTACAGAGTCACGCTGGACCCACCCGTGTGGCTTCAGAGTCAAGCACAGCTCGGGCATTTGAAGACTGTACACAAGGTCTGATATTGATCACAGCTGTGGGGAGTATCATGTGTCTGGGGTTTGGAAACTGCTGCCTTTCCTGTTGTCATCTGATGGCATGTGCAGCTGTTTGCATCCGTGGCTTCTGAGGTGAGCACAGGGTCAAGCTAACCTTGAAGTGCTTCTAATAATTTAAACACAAACATAAACAATATTTAACTGTTAATATCTTTCAACTCACACGTGTGTTGTGAAGGCTAGCATTGCTGGTCACCAATATGCGTTTTGCTTTTGAACAAACAAAATTAACCAGCTTCAGTAGAAAGGTCATGCTGGTTGACCAGCCTCACCAGCTAGGCATTGCTGGTTTACCAGCACCAACCTTTATAAACCAGCTTGGGTCATGCATACTGGGAATGCATACTGGTTTATGCTGTTCTTTTCAGCAGGGATGAGGTGATGGAAAAAGATCTTGATTAAGATATTTAAGTCCCCATTAAACTAATGAGGCTCTGTGGATGTTCCAGCACAAATGAAACACTTAAACTCCTCCGACAAACACTCTGTTCAGACGGAGGAAAAAACGTTTCTGTGCACCTCAGACAGGTCTGAACATTTCTTGAGTCAAACTTGTTTAAATTTGTCTTACCCCTCAAGCAGACACATTGTTTTTTTACAATTTTTTGATGTTTAACTGCTTATTTTACTCAACTGTGGAATTTAAAATTAAACTGTGTAAATTCTGCCATCATAACATCACAGTATTGCTTCTTGTTTTTAAACTGGTTTCCCTGCTCTGCTATTGGTTGAGCCAATGCTGCTGTCTAGGGCCAATCAGATACACACAGCACTGTTGAAAGCACAACAGTGTGAACAGAATTATGGGAAATCAGCCTGGTTTACTTGTCTCTGTA
This sequence comes from Botia kubotai, assembly GCA_036877585.1. NCBI lineage: Eukaryota > Metazoa > Chordata > Actinopteri > Cypriniformes > Botiidae > Botia > Botia kubotai. The sequence goes on along the minus strand of JAZGTI010006304.1, from coordinate 12,456 downwards.
CATTAAGCTTGCGTAAGAGAAATATTTTAACGTACAACGCCAAACCTCTCATGGTCAACCGGAAATCACATTTGCTTATTTTATTTTCTCCTTAAATTCAAGTCACTCTACATAGGAATCAACCGAAACAAAAGCAGCTTGAAACATTTTTGGCAGTGTGTATTCCAAACTCTTTCCCACTTCAATGCAGTTGATCCAAATTAGAACGATATTGTTTTCCAGAGAGATAAACAGAAACAGCTGCATCCAAAACAGACTCATGGGACTGTAATAAGAGCCTCAACAAATAACCAGTCCTGTACGTGTCATCACACAGTCCGAACACCAGAACACAGAATTTCTCCCCACCAGGATACAAGAGGAGGCTGAAATCATACAGACAACGTACCGTGCTAACGTCGTCCATATATTAACCACAGAGCATTATTATATCATATTTCAAATATGACAACCACTAGCACACTGTGGTGCTCTTATCTCTAAGGTATGAAAGCAGGAAACACATTCATCTTGGAGGCTGTCGGTCTGTCTATATCTGTGGTTGAGTTTATTCTGCCCCGGCAGGCCCTTCTGATCCTGTCCCAGGCTCATGTTCTGTTCTGTAAAGATTTTTTGCAACCGTATAGCCGTGCAATCTGTCATTCATAAATATTGGCCCTCAGAATGTGTTCAAGTGTAAAATTTCCCAATAGCTACACTGCGGTTATTCAAGTAGGTTATCCAACCCTGGAAAATAAAGCAGCAAAATATAATTGGAAATATTCTGTTACAGTAATTAAGGCTTCTGGTTGAAAAATTAACATTGTGAAGAATGTGGTATGTATTTACCGGGCACTGAGGGCTAAGAGCATTAAAGTATTTAATGAAGAACATCATCATTTAACATAATATTTTGATACAAAACAGACTCAAATGAGGGTAAAAGGAGTTAGAAGCATCACAACCTTCAGTTTTGTTATTTCTTAATAATCAAATATTTAATTCCCCATAACAAGAGCAGCAGGATTTAATAACAGAGTGCATTCGATTCTAATGCTAAGCGAGCTAACGGCTAACAGAGATCTTTCACACTTCCAGATGACATCCGGACATAACTGACAAACAGATCCATTCAGCAGATGAAGGAGACATTGTAACCCGTGACAGCTGTGGTGGACAGAGAACACACCTGTCTGACTTCGGTTTCATCTCGGTGGTGTCTGCCAGACAAGAGATTTGATACGAGACATTGTGAACGGATGCTTTTGAAAGACATGACCAGAGTGTTGAGTTTGATGGAGATCCATTAGAGCTGACCTCACTCAGAAGACTCCCTACACTGAAACATCTCTGTAGGGTGATATCTTTACAGTGATATTTATTTCTTGTATAAGATTTAATTATGTATGAATTTTTGAAACTGCTACGTTTTGCTATTTTGCTATTATGCTATTTTTGGAACTGTTCAATTGAATCAAGTCAATTTTGATTTTCAAAATTTTACTTTAATTTTATTATTAAAGTACTTTTTTAAAGTGCAATATTTCACAACAAATTTAAAGAAAACATTTTAGTACAAGAAAATGATTCAATCTGTAAACGAATGCAAAAACTATATGTGACCCTGGCAAACCAAACTCAATGTGCTAGTCGAGAATCGAAACCAGGCTTGAATATGTGTGCGAGTTCTCCTCTGTCTGTACAGCGTGCTGATGATAAAACTTCTCCTGCTCTCTTCTCCAGTTGTTTGTCTACAGCTGTTTGTCTACAGCATGCTAATTCTGTGTTTCTCACACTGTGAAAAGATGCAAACATCAGACAAATTTAACCTCAGCCCGTAAAACATCTGAACCGAAACATTTCATTTCACACAAACGTTTCAAAGACGTGCTGCTTCACTTGAACCTACAAAAAACTGCAAATGAAATCTCATGTCAATCAAAGTCTTAGAAAGCTCATTAATGAACTGTGAATGACGCGTGTGAGGGCTGTTCATTAGCAACACAACACAACCTTCAAATAAATAAAATAATATTTGAAGGCCTGTCATGATTAGATCTGCTTAAAGATAAATAAAGATGTTTACAATTTACACAATTTAAGATGTTTGATTTATACTATTACAGCACTTAATAATTACTTTTATAAGTAATAACTATTGATGTTTAATGCAACTTTGATGTTGTGTGTAGGAGCTAAGGAAGGGTAAGGGAGCTGTTACACTATAAATAACTCTCTGTACATCTCTGTAGTTCAGAGCGGAGGTCAAATCACCAATGACACAATAAACACCTCCCGTGAGACAGTTATGATGTGATAGTGAACAAGCACTGCTGTCTCTTGGGTTGTGAAGCGCATTCATTTGCACCATGAAGTGACACAGTGGTGACAAAACCAGCAACAGCACTGCAGAGACACAGAGAGAAATCTGAGAACTAGACCATCTTATCCAGAATCCTGACAGGACATCAGGAATACTAAACAGACATGCCTGAGGAAGACACGGATGAGACCTCTGATGGAAGTGAGGGTCCAGCGTTTGGCAGCGATAGAGATGTGATAAATGCTTCAGTCACGGGTCACAGAGGCGGTCAGAGCTGATGGGAATATTGTGTTGACTGCAGTCACAAAACTGCTTTGTTTACAGTCGGGCTGAAAACAGCCTCTGGGCACCTTTGTTCTGACAAATGAATATGTTTCATTTACAGCTGAATATTTTTCACAGCAGGTTCACACCCTGATCATTGTTTGCACAAACAGGCTCTTGGTTTTGGCAAGTTTAATGAGCGTTGCTGAATGGCTAAAAACTGGAAACATTACAGAGTGAGTTAACAGAGGCGCCACTGTTGTGTGCGGTGAAATCAGCATAGAAATCAGTGCAGCAAAAACACAAATGACTGCAGTTTGAATCTGATGTGACTTCTAAAGGTAGTGTTGGCAATTTCAGAGAAGCTAGCAATAGCAAGCTAGCTTTAAAAGCATAAGATCCCGCCCACCACTCAGAGCACTTTCCAAAGCCACGCCTCCTCCAAAACATGAACACATACGTAGTTTGACAGACAAGTAGGACATCCTATCATTACATTCAGACCGAATCAAATGATTGGACAAGTGCTTTATGGTCCTGCGTCTTCCACAGAAAATATATATTTATATACATTTAAATAAATATATTTATATATTACCTTTACTTTGTGAATGCTATCAGGATGAAAAGAAATTTTCAGCCAGTATAACAAAGAGAAAGAAAGAAATCACGTACCCTGCCTTTAAAACTCAGATTTAGTCATATGAAGTCGTATGTTATTTCATTCAAATTAGTTTCTTTAGATGTTACTATGTGAGGTACATTCAAGTTACCTTAAAAACACGTTTGTCTTATTCACGAATCATCTACGATCCAGTCAAACCACAAACCGTCTGCCGCGCGAATTTACATGATCATTGTCATTCTTTGCAGCTGGAACAATCCTCCGTTCTTTCTAAATAACGTTTCTCATAGAAAAGCTTTTCACACAATTCTGTGCTATTTGAATATCTAAAATAACCTAGAAAGCACAACAAACCACATCACCTGTACTGGCTGCAATTCATTCTTAGCCAATTTCCTCTTAAGTGTTCCTACACGTCTGGCAGAAACAACAGGCCTCAGATCTGTACTTTTGCAATCTGACGGTTCTGAGGGGACAGAGGGAATGCTAAATTAACAGACATTTGATATAGCAACAGACAACAAAAAAAATTACGTGTGTCTTGTGTAGGGAAACGTTCCTTGTATGAATTATCTTAGTAGTCGCCAGAAAATCTGTCACTGCAGAGAGAAATAACGAAATGACATTAGGAAATCAACACACAGACAAACGAGCGGCTGGAGTGCGGAGCAGAGCTGTAGAGTGTTTGTTTGTGAAAGCTCCGGTTATGCATGTGATTTATTGATCGCGTGTGTTGCAGTTCAGTTCATATTGAACTCGTTCAATCAATCCGACAGCTGGTACTCAGCTTCAGCTCAAACCACCTCTAACACAGAGAAACAGAGGCTGACTTCAGTGCCTCACATCACAAGCTACAAATATGAACATTTACGAAAGCTGCTGAGCATTTACGCTAAAAACAATCACACCTTATCATTTGTGCAAAAACATAAAATATCAAGCAATGTGATTGTGTTAGTTAATGTGGTAACATACATTTGTGAACATTTAAACAGACACTGAAATGTATTGGTGAATTAACTTAAGAAAAAAGTCAACCCTGTTACGATTAATATGATTAAAGCGTTTACACAATTACATATAACAGTATCATTTGAATGTCTGCAAAGAAACAGTAACATTGTTCTCTTCTTCTGTGCTGTTTATGTGCATGTATGAATATACGTTAAATCATCCTAAATAACAGGTACTCAAGCTGAGCTACACAACACTACAGACATAGTGCCCGAACGATAAAGAATTAAAAGCAGCAGAGTGAGAACAAACCTACAAAGCTGTTTTTGTACAGTCTGCTGTTAAACTGCTCTGCTGCAGTAACAGGCCGGTGGAGAGAACAACTGAACGTTGAGATGAGGGCTGTTTGTCAGAGCTCGGTCAGCAGATCTTCTCTCCTATCCTCCACCTCCAGGTGTGTGAGGTGACACTGCGCCAGCGTTCCTGACCAAACATCTCCACCACAAGAGGAAAGCACAAAGGTTCCTGACACACCAGGGCTGTGCTGCGTTCATCTGTGGCTCATATGAACCCCATCAGAGCTTCCCATTGGTTCTATAATTCTCAGTAAATGTCCTTGACCACAGAGAGATCACTCTGCTCTCTCCGGTTCAAGAGTGTGATCGTTACAGTACAGTAACATTCATCATATCAGCGATGTAGCCCGGGCGCCTGTCACCAAATATGCACCGTTTTGATGTAAAGGGGGGGGAAATCAATACACACATATGTTAGAGTAGCTCTCATACCGTGATTAAATACAGTGAGCATTACACAGAAAACAAGGGTAAAAGCTCACATCTCTGAACCTGCGCTTGAGGTCACGTATATGAAAACATTTACCGTCCTCGTCTCTCTGTGTTCAGACTCTGTGGCTCCAGCGTGTGGGGACCTCAGTCTCCACGGACGGAAATCCAATAAAACGTTCCTATTATTTCCTATTAACTTCCCGATCCACACTAAAGCTGTGTGCTGCCAATAGCATCACCAAAACAGAATGAAACAAACAGTGACTGTTTTCACAGCACGTATCCAAAGTAGCTTTGGAAGTCAATATATTTAGTTTACATCAAATTATATGAAAAACGTATAACGTGTAATTCAGATTACATGACCTGAAACAGATTCTTGGCCGGAGAGCAATGAAATCAGTTTTAGTAGTGATGAATTTTGAAAGTATGTTGTTGCATTTTCACTGCGCTGATCTGGTGTGATTTCTCTGGTGTGAAAAGCAAGTCTACCTAACAGGGAGCCCATCCAGACATTCCAGCATGAACAGAAGAGAATCCAGAGTCCAGACATTTCCTCTGATCTGACGATGCATTTCCTGCGAGCATCAGTTCTGCTCAAAGGGCACTGGAGCCACATGCCATAACTGAGACAGATCTGAGCATCAGTGAGATGTTCCTTTCTCTATGGCTTGTCAAAAGGGACCTTTCGGACACAAAACACACACACAAACGGTCCTGGAATCACCCTGTCAAGAACATTCAGTAACCCTGACCATGACAGAACTCTCCATACAGTCTAAACCCTGACCCTAGAATCTGATTGGCTGTCAGGAGATCTGGGAGTTCACCTGCATATACAAGAGTATCATGAGTATCATTAGCTGCTTTTGTTCTCTATGCTGTTTACAAACAAATGAGTATTGAGTAGAAGACCATTTGGTTGCACAGCCTAAATGTTGAGCATAAATATATGTACACAGTTCTGTACCTCAGAAAAGTTTAACAGACCTTTCTAAAAGTTTACTGAAAGCTTCTCTCCAGAAATAAGTTAAAGTACGGTCAGTGTGTAAGTAGTTCAAATATGTTATCAAAAATTCTGCATCAATAATTATCTGACAACATTCCCATGAGGAAGTTGAGAAAAGTTTCTGCCACAAAACGCACATCTCATTTTAGTATTCTCACCCTTAAAGTGCCTCATTCTTATAGAACAGTCAGACAAACATGAGAACAAACATGTCCAGAAGCTGCAGGGAAGGTTCTAGAGACACCATCAAAGAAGAGGGACTCCAGCACCTCTGACTTTGAGAGGTCGTTGGATCTTATCATGAAGGATTCAGAGTCACCTGCATGTGACGCCCAAATTCCGACTGCTCCCTGCAATGAAAGGGAATTTATTTATGCCCCCGGCTCTCCTACTGTTTTATGGAAATAGTTTGTGAGTTCTGTTTTTCTGAGGAAGGTGGGGTTGGATACATAAGCTAAAAAATCCTTTTAAATAATCAATTTATTGTTCTCCAAATAGTCATATTGAGTTTGATTAGACTGGAAAACATCCATCTCTAAAACATAACATTGCAGGTGACATTTGTGTACTTTACTTTAGAACTGTTGAAGTCAAATGAAGGCAAACTGATTACTTATTTACTCATTTTTAACCACAAAAAAATGACAGACTGCAGAGTTAATTATTCATGTTGTTTTTTTAAACTGTCTCTTTAACTGGGCCACTGAATCCAATAACGTGACGACCTCATAGCCCCTGTGATTGTGCTGGTGAGACTCTCTGGTCTCCTGTGTGTGAGCTGTCTATCAGTAAATGGAGGGTTTCAGTCGAGCCTGCTGTGGGCTGATGGATCCAGCTGACCTGTGTTTACCTGCACATGCACAGAGACTCGTCTCCCGCTGTCTCCTGGGAAATCTGCACAGAACAGCTGCCCTTATCAGCATGTCTTTCTGACTCACCTGCCACGCCACACTCTCAATGACAGCCAGCACAGAGAGCCTGTAATCTCCCTCGACTCAATGAAATCACAGCGAGTTGTTGAGAAGAACCCAAACGCAACGGGCAAAGATTACCTGCCTGCCGCGATACACTGTTCACTGTACAGACATGAGCAGTAATGAGGTCAGGTCATTAGTACAGAATTACTGCAGCTGTCATGGTGATCATTGTATTTAAACAACTCTGTGCGTTTACGACAAGCAACGAGATATACAGCAGCCTGTGAATGTGTCAATATGTCTCTTGCCCTGTGTGTCAATCAAACTAAACATTTGACTTTCAACTAATGAAACGGTATAAAAATGTGCTAAAAGATGCAGCTTAACAAAAGGAATAAACGTTCTGAAAAAAGAGTATTTGTTTGCTCATGTCACGTGATTTAATGCATTTTGCCATCTAATCCACCACAGGAGTCTAAAATACAATAACAGACATAAAAATACAAACAAACATGGCAGTTCCTCACCGACAGTACGAGCCACATAAAACAGAGAACTGCTTCACCTCTTGATATGCGGCCACACAGACACTGAAACGTTTTGGGAGATAACATCAGATATTTTTGGTGAAAGACATACAGTGACCACAGAGTTTTCGAAAACCATGGTGTCTGTGCTAATCACACTTTTAAACAGCATCGTCCCTCTGGGCCAAACATATGGATCACACCTAGACCTGTGGACAAAAACACGCAACTTTACAAAAACTGTGAATGAGTCACACCTCACACAAGCTGCCTGCAATAACAACTAGATGTTCAATTACACACAATGAAGTTAGTTACTGCTAACTATATTCACCTACGGTTGTAAATAACCTCTTTGTGTACAGAACTGAATTAACCTCTTAAAACAGGAAAGGCAACTGTTGTCTGTAGTGTGTTTGTGAACTCTGTGATGTTGAACGATGCTACTTCCCATAATGCATCTGCTGAGGAGACTGTTAAAGATCTTTGTTTATAACTATGCAGATGAAGTGTCACAGCGGTGTAGATGAAATGGGATGTGCGTTGCCCGTTTGACATCTTTTGTAAGTGTCCATGTGGCATATTGCCCTCGTGTGACAGTCTGGAGATGAAGATGGCAGTCGCACAGTCTCTCTGTGCTTAGCTGTGCTGCTCTGTTTTTCTATGGTGTGTGTGAGAATTCACACAGAAGACAGAAGTTATCCACAAGTGTATGACCTATCCTCAAATCACAATGACATTGTAGTCTCTCTCTCCCTCTCTCTCTCTCTCTCTCTCACCATGACAGACTTCTCTTTGTGATGTCATTCCATATTTCGTCTGCAGATGCTTCATTAACTGATTGATCTGATTACTAGTATTAAATGTAGCTGTTTGAATTTTAATTGCGTACATACCGTACTGAAATATCAAACACCAAACACATCACAGTTTAAAAACAATCATTACATGTTTGTTTTAAGAGGCATCATGGACCGGAACCTTTAGTCAACGGTTTGCCTACACAAACCAACACGCAGCTCCACTGCGCTGATGTGATGTCTTTAAAAGAACCTGTTTTTAGTAGATGGCTGACGACTTCAAAGAGAACGACCTCAAAGGAACTCCTCTTACAGACTGTTATTACACTAATCTTCTGCACAAATCTCCTATCGCATCAGATCCCTGACGCAGCATGCATTAAATGCACTCCATGCAGACCAATGCTGATTTACGCAGAGCTCAGACTGCAGCACGTCTGCCTTGTATTGATGCTAATGAAGATGAGCATGATATAGTGTTGTGTATTAACAGCGAACGGATTACACAGATTATGATTCAGAATTAAGAGGATTTCAGATCATTGCTGTCTACAATAACAACAGAGACAATGAATGGCAAGTCTGACCACCTTGTTCTCCTGATCAAAGAGATCTGTAGATGACTTCATGAGCTAATGAGGAGTTATCGCCGTGGGCAACCAATTATTTTGGTATTATTATGGTAAATATATGATATGATGACTTCACAACTGTCCTTAACATTTAAACACCAGTTTTACTGTCTATCAAACTTTGAAAATATTATTTTTTGATGTCCATATTTAAGCATTCACATGCGTTGTGCTTTGTAGGTGGATGTAAAAAAAAAACTTGAATTTTCCCCTTTGAAATGTTTTCAGTGATTTTTTCAAATAAATGATGAGATTACATCATGAAGTTTTAATACATACATTTTGAAATGTTTTCAGAAAGCCGCATCTGTCACACTTGATTTGTGCTTCAAAGAATGTTTCTAGGGTTTTGGTATTCCTGTGTTAATCATAATCCAGTATCAGAACATAAATCTTGGATATACAAAATAAATACATAAGCTATCTGAATCAGTAACTAAGGCAGGTTTACCCCTGTGGTGTGAAACAACCTCAATAAAAAATCCCAATAAAAACAAGCACAAAAATACAATAAAAAAAATTCCATCACTGTTTATAAAAATTATTGATATGTGAAGACTGAATTTAAATATTTCGTTCAAGCTCACCAAATTACAACAGATTCTGTTCTGAAATCAGTGTGAGCTGTATATGATCTGAATCTAAGCAGAAGCGAGTAGAAATCCCACCCCGGATTGTCTCAAGATCCAATTAAAACCAGAATCTGAGAAAGGGGCTTAAGATAGTTTTCAGTTTGGAGTTAATCTTGTGTGTGTGTGTGTAATCTGTCTTCTGAGCTCAGCTTTGATCACACCGTGTTTGATGGAAGATATCGGCGGATCTCATGTGACCTGTTCAAACGGACATGATTTAATAGAATGAAAACATCTCAACAAGATAATGCAGGTCCCCTGAGCGCTCCGTCCCCTCTGTTATCTTGTGTGTGTGCTTTCAAGGGTCTCTCTGGGGTGAAATGACAACAGGGAGTTAACAGCATATATCAGAGACAGTCAGGGGTCACACCGGATTATGAGGCATCGTTCCAGAGGTCATTCTGTCTTTAGAGAATAAATGACATTTTAAGAGACTAATAACCCTCTAATGAAGCGGCAGCGTTTGCATGAGCACCTCAACACCAGTTATGACCCGATCTTCTCCAGGATCTCAAAGATTTCAGTCATTTCTAAACACGCTCGGAGAGAAAGCCACCTCTGAAACATACACATTGTGTAAGATTTATGGATTCAACCAGTCATTTACAAAGAAAGAAATGCATATTAATACCATGATCTGATGCTATCAGATGAAACACAGATGTTTGAACAAACAGATTAATGTTACCAGGTTTACAAATGAACCTATATTACTTATTATAGAGTTACAAATGATGTCAGAGCTGAACAGAACCCGCTCACAGAACCACACAGAAACATGATCGCACCCTTTCAGCTGCGTTTAAGAAGCTCAGGGCTAAATTTGGAATGTAAAATGCTAATATCTATATGTGCCCTCAAAGATATTCAAGGTCATACATTATATATGTGGGTATATATATATATATATATATCTACAGTATTTTCATTTCTCACACCCCCTCAGAACTGAATATGCTTTTGCTGCAATTTGTGGCATATTGAGGAGGAATTTTCCGCCTGCTCCGAGACGCACAAATATCCGAGCTGAGGTCAGTCAGGTTCACTGGAGGACAGACATCCCCTCCTTAATACAGAAGATGAAAGGAGAAAATGAGCTCCTGGTGTCATGTACAGCACACACACACACACACACACACACAAAGAGTGAGTCTCAGAGGAGGTGACAGAGGTAAGAAAACAACCCTGCCAGCCACTCAACCCTTCAATGAATGAAAATTCAACTGGAGCGATTTTCCAATTTGTGTCCGTTTGAACAGATTGGTGCTTTCAGAATGCCAACGTCAGACGGCCTCTTACACATTATTCATGTCTCTGACGGCGACACGAGGTGCAGAATCACAAATTAGACCGAGAAAACTCCAAACAAAGTGCTCTTGAGCCACAAGTACAGAGAGAGAGTCGACCATTGATTTCTTTAGGCCTGCAGTTGTATTATGGATGCATTTTAATAACAGAGAGAAGAGGGATCAGGATTTTCATAATCTTATGATAAAGAAAAGGATTAAAAAAGAGGGGATTCATTCGGTGATCTGCCAATATGCTGGACTAACACGTTTCCAGCCACAGAGCTGCAGCCCGGTGTGATCACACTTCCCTCTGGATTTCATTTGGTCATGACATGACTCATATGACTGATCTTATGTAGACACTCCACTGTGAGTTATCAGAAATCTCACCTGTGGGACGTCTGTGTTCAGAGCTCAGTAGAACAATCTGTGGTGTGTGCACAAAAACAGTCAAGATCAAATTCAGGTCAAATTTTACCTCAAAACCAAAAGATTAAAGAACTTATATTTTGTGTAAAGAAACCGAAACCTGTTTTTAGAGTTTCTAATGAAACTGATCAATGAAAAGATCATCTCAACATCATTAACACTAAACAATACAGACATTTAAATCTCTGGTTCAAATATACGCCTGCAGCTTATTGAAAAATCGTGAGCTTGGGCCTAGATTACATTACATGAAATCCATTACTTATGCATGTAACAAAGATAATCTGATTGCAATTTTCAATCAGTTGCAACAGTAGACGTTCCCCTCGGACCAATCAGAGACTACAGAGATTAAATGTCCACAGAAACATCCTTGTAAGTCACATGTTCTCATTGAAAGTTAGAATAAGAAGCGGCATAAAACATCCATTTTCCTAACCAATCACTCTCCTGTTTTATGTGTAAAATCTCTCCATTAGACATGAAAGCTGCTCAAAATCAACGTCTGATGAGAGAGACACACAGATTACGACCTGTAAAATGTTCTCACAGGAGTCCGTGAGAAGTTCAGAGGGCAGGTGAGTGGAAATAAGATGCTTTTCAGATGAGATCACTAGAGAATCCATGAAGATCTGTCCACTGGGATGACCAGGAAGAGCTGGGACATGTTCCATGCAGTTCCATTAGTGTTTGGCATGATTCTCACATCTGCTGGGAAAACTGTCATTAAAAAGAGGTGTGGAGGTGAGCAGATTCCAGGAGAGCAACAAGCAATTTTCACAAACCAACACTGCTGTACAGCACATGATTACAGTAATACAGAACAAACATACACTTAAAGCTACAAAAATGACTGAAATTAGCTGTCAGCCAGTCAGGTCTCCTTTAAACATACCGTACAAAAGGAAAACCAAATCAAGTCCAACAGAACAATTAATTTCAGCATACAGGGGACATCTCACAAATGTCACTGCATTAGATAATAACATATTTATTTACTGTCAATTAAAGAAAGCACGAACACACTTTTAAAGCAAAACCATTTCATAAAGAAGCTTGTTAGGTTTTCAATGATTAAGTATAAAGGTTAGATGTGTATAAGGTCTAGTAAAATTACTTGACATAATGCATTTACTTTTATTTAATTAGCAGACGCTTTTATCCAAAGCGCCTTACAAAGAGAGAGAGCGCCAATGCAGTGCCATTCATTTATTTTTAGTGTGTTTAAAGGTTAAAATAGTTTTTAGGTCCACTGTGTGTATCTTACTAGACAAATATAATTATACAT
>JAZGTI010006303.1:0-23684 GCA_036877585.1 Botia kubotai | reverse complement strand
CGAGGGGATGGAGGAGATGTTGAAGAACAGGTCGGTTCCATTGGTGGCATCACGGATGGTATCAGTGAAAAGGTTCATCTGCAGGAGCGTCTTTAACAGGTACCGCAGCATCTCTGCTTCAGCTAGAGGGAACGCCGTCCCTCGTCCTCTATCTGCTCTTTTCTCTCCCTTATAATGTGTTGGACAGTCCTTTGCTTCTCTGAATGAAGCTGAATGGAGATACCAGAGTTCCTTTTAGTTCTCCAGACTGCTAGACTGAAGGAGATCTGGGCAGGTGTTATTTCTTCTATGCAGTCCTATTAAAAAATTCAAACCTTCTTGAAAACAGCAATAAAGTCCACATAAAGCATTTGGAGATTGAATTGAAACTTTTCTCATTAGCCGACAGTGCTCGGAGGGGGGTCTTAAAGAGGGGGGCGCTCCTCTTCCATTCCTCTGTTGTTCTCTTGTGGAACGTGTTGAATTCGTCCTCCTCTTTTGTCCTTTGTTCTGGAGTCACATAACTTCACACACGTTTGTCCTTCTGCACAACAACGCCTCGTTCGTGTAAAAGAATCTGGCTATCTGATGACCCTACCGAATTGCTGCTCTTTTTCCCAACCCCTCCCACTACTGCTCACTCCATCTCACACTCCCTCCTCCTCCTCTCTCTCTCTCTCTATCATCCCTCCCTCTCCTCCGATCCTCTGGCTTCCTGTGATGGTGTGATTGAGTCCCCAGGGTTCACCAAAAGAAGGGTGAGCAGGTGTTGTTGGCAATAAATGTTTAATTATTGGATTAATAATCATCCCTGGAGGCGTTGATAAACAGGAGAATAAACCGGCCCGTCGGCGGATGTGCGTACACACACACGTGCATTCTCGCAGACGCATGCAAACAAACAAACAAACAAACATGATGCAGCACAAACTCCAGCCGTCTGGCAATATGGTGCAAGCTGATGTGTCAATTACTGCTGCATTGTTTTTTCACAACACTGTGATCTCACACTGTGATGCGTTCTTACAGTAACAGACCTTTTCCAGCAATTGTGGAGAATTCTCAGAAGGCCTCCTGAAAAAGATTGCTTTGAGATTTCCAGACTGTTTCTCTAGCCATGTGAAAGACGAGTCACTCTTTAATATCTCAGGTATTTCTCAGAGGCACAGATGAGATTAAATGGAGAGCAAATGGAGAGATCTTCCGCTTCACTGATGTTTAAGATGAAAAAAAATGTTCTCTGATCTGTTAAAGCATCAAAGTCTGCAATCAAAAGAAATTACAATTCTTTCAAGACTAAATTATTTGGGCTATGCCATCCACATTAATTGGATAGCGCAATATGCGTACCATGATGATAACTGCCTTATTTATATCCATTTTAATTTCTCCTACACTTTTATAAAATGTGCTTTATGATGCCATGGAAGAACTATCTTCAGCTGTATGACATAAAGAACCTTTAACATCCCCAGAACCTTTCTGTCCCAAAAAGTTCTTTGTAGTGAAAAAGGCTCTTTAAGGTAAGTAAGAAGTGGTTCTTTTAAGACCAGAGACACTCAAATGAATTATTACTAATAATTATCTGAAATCTCCTAAAAGCAACCAATGAGCAATAAAAGTTATCTGTGCAGGTAAACAAACTCTGATTGTCATTGCCAGTTTTATGAATCCAATTCATGGCAGTTTCTTTAGTCGATCTGTAATTATTCTCACAGTTTGTTATGTCTGATCTTCGTATGAACAGATGCCTCCTTTATAAGCGTTTATCAGAATGTAAAACAAACAGCGTTTCATCCACATACTTAAAAAGAGGCAGAAAAAACACAATTTTCCTCCATCTGTTTTCTCGAGCTCATCACCATATGCACAGCACCAGTGTCATTCCTGTGAGATAAAGCTTTTGTGCATGTCCACACAACACTCAGTGGTAGGGCTCAGGGATCGTCGCGTGTGCATGCATGTATGCATGTGTGTGAATGCACATGTGTGCGTGAGGCGGTCTCACCGGACTCATGTGCTATGTATACGCTGGTGACAGGATCAGTGTGCTGCCCATTAGCACGGCCCTTCCCCTGTTCATCACCAGACAAAGGGACGCATCCACGGTACAAAGTTACCGTGACGACCCCCATCCAGCACTTTTAAAGAGGAAGTTTTTTTTAGCCCTGCCCCCATTTCGGTTGATAATGTTTTGCATTCATGGGCTAAATGTGCCAAAGGCTTCAACACGGGGTGCCAGTCTTCAGAGTTAGAGAGATTTGATGTATCCTTACACAAAAGAACCATGGCAATATTGTATTATCTGATGGTATTAGGCGTAATACCATTGTACTTCAATATATTTAAGTACAGTTAATATATTTAAGTATGTTATAGCGCTTTGGAGTACTTTTTTCATAGTTTAAAGTATCAACTGTTTCTGTGGTTTCTCACAGCAAAAGATAAGATTGTAAATGAATGCAAGTACATTTTGTGAAGAATTTGAGCTTAAATATTGAGAGTTTTGACTGAAGACTTTGACAGAAATTGTGCTCAGATTTGCCAAAATACCATTGCCGAAACCATTTGATACATATGTGAGAATGCTGGGAGCATGAATTTAAGCGGTCTCCGTTTGTTCTCAGTATAATCTAATTTGTGCTTAGGAGAAACAGTTAAAAAGACATTTTGTATTTGTAAATGTCATTTCTTTCTGAGACTGTATGTAAAGATGTTACACAAAAATGCACTCACATCAGTGAACTTTGATCATGCAGACAGCAGTTTACTGAGAATGCATTACAAATAGACCATCTGTGTGTCAATAAATCTTATATACACTGAATATACTGTAGCTATGGAAACAGACGGACTGTAACCTAATTCTCTCAGAAATGAGTACAGTACTCATTCTTCTGCTGTCAAACTCAAAAAGCTACAAAAAAATATATATAATTACATGAATGCTGGATACACTATAACATTTTAACAGCAAACAGTACTGAACAATTTATCTGAAGCATAAAACATGAATAATAAAAGTCTGAGAAATAAAGTGCCTTTGGTTATGGAGAGCATAACGATCTTCTTATGATCATGTACTCTCCTCATTGGACAGCAATATGTGAAGTTATTGCTCTCTCATGGGCTTTAAGCCCACAAATTTGCATTTTTACTGATTCCTTCTCTTGATGTTCTAACATGAATAAAATGCATTGTCTATCCAAATGAAAGACTTAGTAGGGTTAATGTCAATCCACAAGGTACACAACTGACTTGTTGTAAGTGTAGTGTACAAGGACTCTACAAGGACAAAACCACACAGACACCCTCTTCCAAAAAATAGGTTTGGCTATTTCACCTACAAAGCCCCCCCAGTGTTTTTTTCAACTGTTGTACTGACACCATCGCAGTGTACTCCAAAACAGTTGATCTTTATTTAATGCCATTTACCAGATCTTTACCAGTAGCATCTCGCTGTTTTACCCACGAAAAGATGTTCCGTTTTCTACCATCTCCCAGCAATCTTATATGGCCCTTTAAAACGGTCCCCAGCAGTCACATCACGACTGAAGAGCTCTGTGAGAAAAATCGATGCTACGTTGAAGACGACTGCCGCACTGTTTTCCCTTTACCTGCTCGACGGCGTCTCAATCGAACACTCATTACCACAGATTCTTCCACATTCTCTGCGGACTTCGGCGCAATCAGCCCGGCTCAATTAAAAGCCACATGGACCGGCGCCTCATTGATGAAGCTTTACAACACCGAAAGAGCAGAGAGGAGATACGCGCTTTGTTTTCTTCAAAGACCCTTTTTATTGGTGAGCTCAGCTCGAGCGACTTTAATTTGTGTTTTCTGGTCACGGATTGATCTTATTGAACCCTGTGCCCACTGCTGTGCGTTTTTATAGCCGTGACCAGAAATGTTTAAGCGCTTATCAAAAGGTGAAGATATCTGAATTTTTATAGAGGGCCAAAATGTCAGGTGTTGTCTCCCTCACTCATTCAGCATTCATTTTACATGATCTTTCTCTTCTAAACAGAAAGGTGCTAAATAATTCATGTAGCAGAAACAGAAGGTTATGCACATGATTTAAGAGCAGAATAATCAGTGGGCATGTTGACAAGCGAGTTTGCGCGTGCACAGCCGGCTGACACATGCCACCCTGTTCTAGTGGAAGATATAGAGTTGTGACTGCTCGGTCTGGGCTGTGGACATAGGGGAGATGCACTGTCTCAAAAGACCTCCAGCTTAGATAATAAAGATCACCACAGGCTTGGAAAGCTGTGCCAGGGCTGTCTGAAGCAGCTGTGCCTAGGTCTGGTAGCTCTCTGCGGGGATGCACGTGTTATGGTCCTGTCATGAGGTTTGGGCAATGGGTTGAAACTGGTATTGTGTGGCCGTAGCACAGTGGGAGGACCAGCTGACAGATTGGTGATCTCGGGGAGCCCAGAATCCAGGTGTAGCCACCAGGTCCCACAGCTGGATGTAAAAGCTCCAGCAGGGTAAAAACCCTTTTTGTAATTGGGCCTCTTTTGGCTTTGGCACAAACAAGTTTTGACCTTTGATTGCCAAGCATTTGGTCTTCCTCATCATTAGGCAGCCCTGCCCATATGCCAAGAGACATAATTGGTCGTTTCCTTCTAAATCCAGCCAGATACATCCCTCAGCAAAACGTGGACCGTCTCTTGAGAGAGACCCCCACACCACAGCCCACCACAGTTCTTTGCCAGTTCCACTGAACGTGCCGCATCTCCAGACGATGCCAAAGTAAACATCACTCCTCAACTTCGCAATTATGCTCTTTTGTTGACAAGCACATATCCCAATTTCTTCAGTTGTGAATGTTGGTGACAGAACCAATATGTGGGGCACCAAGGGAATATTCACCACCAGGCGACCTGGGGTACTCAGGGGGCAAAAGAGCAGAGATCTCAAACAAACCCTTTGCTTCAGTCAACAGAGCTAACTCTCCTTAAACCCCAGAGTAAACTCTCCGTAATCGCACAACAATGGCACAATTAGCCGTAACCTCACGGATATTAACTTGAAAACACGCCTCCGTGATTCATGCCTTTTACATTTGCATTTCCATCCATTTTTTGTGCCTCAATCCCTCATTTTATTTTAATTCCCTTTATATTTAAAAAAAGCTAATTTGTGAAATGCTAAACACTCATTTCAATATGCATAGAACAGTCCCTTCTAAAATGGTGCTAATTTAAAAAACCTGCAGACCATGTCTGGTTCATGCCTGTGTCTTAACCAAAGACTCAAGCTTTATGCTTATATCAGCAAATAACTGCCTCTCAATCCATCACAGTATTCTTCTTTAACATTCACAATTTTAAAAGACCTTACAGGCACTTAACAAAGCCCCCCGCTCTCTGACAATCAGTGCGTCTCGCTCTGAGTAGAGGAGAGTTCATCTCAATCAAGACCGGCCAGACAGAAGAGGCCTCTGTATTGACTGTTGAGCAAAGATGAACTATTTGTTTTCTCAAGTAAAAAGGAAAAAAAGGAAGCCCAGTGATTGGCTTCACTTTGAGAAAAAATGCCTTTCAGCAGCTTGCTGTGAAGGACAGACCTCTGCGGGTGAATTAACCCTGCAGAAAATCAATGCTAGTCTGATCAAGTCCCTCGGAGAAGAATTTCGACTTATTCGTGAGGCAATTTGCCAATGAAACAGCTGTTGTCATTGAGAAAATCCGTACAAAGCGCTTCCATGCATTTGAGAGATACCATCTTGTTTTGTTTTGTTTCGTTTTGTCTGACATGGTGATCAGTCGTATCCTGAGAAGTGAAAACTCAGCATAAAATGAGGTTTGTTTTAAAGAAGTAGGGATAACATGTCTATCAATCTCATATGCTCTGCACTTCAAAACAGCAAGATAACAAAAGCACATCTAAACCGTATCAACGTATACATAGCTGTATATTCTCCTGGCATTTCTAGCAGGCCTGTGACAGCATTAGTTGACCTATAGCTCCATTGTTAAACAGAACAGAAATGAACAGAACCCGCCTGTCTATTGTTCACAAAACACAAAGACATCAAAACGCCCATCGAGTCGGTTAGAAAAACAGTGTATGCACAATGCAATATGAGCACCATGCATCACCAGTCAGCTCTGTCCCTGGGCCCGTCCCCAACAGCTGGGGCCCCTCCGCAGGGCTGACTGGAGAGGTACAGTAACAGGTAGCATCCCCAGGTGCTGGAGCTTCAACGGGGTCGCTAACCCATTGCGCACAGCGCTAGCAAAGCTGCGCTTAATTAGCCGAGAGGGAGCCCCCATTGGCCCGTAATGGGCTAGTTTGTGAGCTACAATGTGGAACACTGGAAAGATGAAGGGATGAGGGTGGGTTTTACTAAACCCTTCCCTGCATTATGGATTTACCCATCTGGCCAAGTAGGGAAAGTCCCAGTGCTGGCCGAGTTAAACAAAGGAAACGGGGGCGTGTCTGAGATCACACACCAAATTACGGTGCCCGTCACTCAGCTATTGTGTATCTGATGGGCTGGGTATTCACAGCTGGGCTGCCCAAATTGTTCTTTTATACTCTTTTATAACCCTTTATTGAAGCCAGAGGGGTGAGTGAATGATTAACAGACAGGACAATGAGGTTTGCTCTTCTTCAGCCTTTCTGACTCAATTTATTTAGCTTATTTTTCGTTCCCTCCTTCCCAGATGCAAATGTGAAGGGCTCGCTTGGTTAACTATGTCCACGGTGATCACACGCTGGAAAATTAAGTTGCTTTGCAGACAACGAAAAGCCTTCTGGTGATTTTGGTAAACGCTTTGTGCTTTGTGAGTTTGCCTATATTCCTTTAATCTTAGTTTAATTTAGTTTCACACAGCTATGAAATAAGTAAATATACACCACTGCCTGGTGCACACAAGCTATATTTGGCCAAATAACAAATAACTTTAGGATTAAACACAGAATAAAACGAAAAAATAAGTTTAACAAAAATACTTGAAAGTTTATTTCTCTTCAGATTTTACATCTGGGTGTGAACCATGGTGGATTGTAATTCTGATTTAAACCAAGCAATCAACAGAAGTGTGAAAATGAACTGAATCAGATTGAAACTGGATTAAATAAATTTAGCACAGACTGGGCATCTAGATGCATCATGCCTCTTTTTAGGTTTCACCCCCCTCACTGATGTCCATTTTGCTGCCCTTTCAATCTTCTCAGGGTACCAGCTGTAAGCCAGCTTAACAACCCCTCTTGAAGTCCTATCCTCCCCTAAACCCACCCCTCAAGACCCCAGTATCCTGAAGTTTGGGGGCAATTATAATGAAAAGCAAAAGGCTCTTTTATTAGTTAAACAGATGAAGGGACTGGCTGGTAGGACTGCATCTCCTGCTGACATCCTCCAGGTAAAGACTAAGACCTGCCATCACGTTTTCCTCAGATCTCTCACACTGAAGCTATTAAGACCCTGCGCTGAGACTGGGAACTAACGACGTTAGCGGAAATGATAGAGCCATAATGACATTTCTTACACATCCGAGGAACTGTTTCATTGACGTCTGCTTTAGTGCAAGAGGACAAGAAAAATCCAGGCTAAAAATCTGTTTGGAGGTCAGAAATGGCTTCACGAGAATTGATTGCAGATGCGTCACGCTCCCACTCCAAAGACAGATCCAAAAACAATTTCAAAACCAATTTACACTTCACTTCTCTTTAGTTTTAAGACGGCACAAACATGATAAACAGCATCGCTTGTCAAAACACAGTGCCTAATATCGTCATGGTATAGGAGACCATTTACAGGAGACTACCTACCCTAAACACACACACACACAAGCTGACAAACTGATTACAGAATAAGAACACAACCAGGGTGAGTGTTGTATCCCTGGGGACCCCGTCACACTCCAAACACAATGCTTATTCCCTAACCCACCCGCACAATGCGAAGAGCCTTGTAATTAGGTTCACATCTTTTCATTCACATAATCATCACACCCTTGTCACAATTTGATGCACAATCAACTTTCTGAAGAGGGCTGAAGTGCACAGAAGCAACCGATGTGCCCCTGCATACACAACCAAGCTTATGTTTGCCAAACACAATTAAAAGTTTCCCTGAAATACGCATTCGCTACTTCCTGTGGCGCTAACTTTTTTCCTGGGGAACAGCAAAGCTGCACTTGCTGACCATTGTCACACACTATTCTGCATTAAATTTTAGTCACGACACAGAGTATTTTCTTTGTCCTCTATTTGTATCAATTTGCTCATGTCTAGCAATAACAAACGCCGTGCTGGAATACCAAATGCAGAGAGGGCTTTACTTCATCCAACTCATTACATCAGTTCTTTTTCTAATAAGACCCTTTATTAAGGTCTTGCCCTTCATTTGCACTCACACGTGCGATTCATATAAACGTATATCCCTCCATTCGTACAGTCGAATTTCCGAAAGGACAAAACAAATTTGGATTGTCCTTGGATTGTCGTGTGAATAATTCCTTCAAAAACAGGCAATAACTCAAGATTCCTTGAGTCCTTCTATCAAAAATGTTTCTTCTGCACTGGGAACAATGTGCTTGTAGTGCGTTTAGAGAAAATAGACTACCTGGTGGAAAACACAACAATACTTGAAAAAGCCAAATCATTTGTATGTATGAGCATGTCCACTCTAGAGATGAATGATAGGCGTTCGTATAAGGCATGAGGCCTTTAATTACTCAGCTGTTCTCATGGGGCGCATTACTGAGGGGATTCCATGTGCTCTTTATTAGTGAATTTTAATAATTGGGGGGGGACGTGGCACGGAGTCCCTTACCAGGGCCACATTTGTCCTGCTTTAGGAGGCTTGTGGGCTATTGGTTGAATATGCATGGGCTGGAATGGTCCAGTCCCCAAGAGCATCAACCAATGACAGAGTGATGGACGAGGATGTGTGGCATCATCTGAGGGGGAGATCAGAGAACAAAGAGGAGCTTCACCCCTCCAGACCCTAACACTGCTAATGAAGGGGCCATGCTAATGAGAAACATGCCAACACTGGGATAAGAGTTCCAGAACCAGAAGAAGCTCCAGGAAGAAGCTCCAGGAGAATTCCAAGCTCTGAATGACTGCAGAATTACAAGATTAAGTTTAATGTTACATCACTGTTTAAGAAACCCCTGCACTGTTTTTGCAATTCCATTTGGCACTACTAGTGGTACAGAAATGACGCCAGCTTTCAATCAAACAAGTAATTAAATAAACAGGAATAGTCAAGTTAAGTCAACTTTATTTATATAGCGCTTTTTACAGATTTTCTTTGTTTCAAAGCAGCTGTACATAAATGATATCTTCAAAGCAGAGTACACAGCACACACAGACAGAAAGACACACACACAGACACAGAGAAAACAAGGGAGGAGTATGAAAATATTATTAATAATAAGTGGAGAATTAAAGCTGATTACAGCAGCCTCCTGACAGGCAGTACAAGGGCAATACTCCAACACTTAATAATGTTGAACTTTCGTTTTGTTATGCCTAGATATGGAGTGTTTGCTTACAAGCCAGATAAACATTGACATTTATAAATCAACAAAAGCACCATTGTATTTGATGAATGCAACTGATTCTCTTTAAACTTGGGCAGGATTAGATTCGGTATGTGCCCAAGATGCCACACAAGTGCTCCCTGACCTTTCCATACAAGGGATGTGTGCAACTTCATAAACAACATGTATTGTGTAACCCTCTGCAGTTCCATCACAAACCTCTAGGGGCTGGTGAATCGTTCTCTATTCTCTGGCGTTTTAGAGAAAAACATCTACTGATACTTTAAAGACCCCAAACCACTGAGCTGATCTGAAGAACCTTTAATGTTGACTTTTATTAATCTCTAAAGAACTCTCCAAAGAACCATATACAGTACAAAACAGTTCTTGCAACCAGGGCTGCAATGAACCAGAAAACCTTTAAGAACGCAGAAAAGAAAGGAAATCAAAGTACAATGAGGCAACAAAAGATGACAACAACAGAAGATGACAATGTGACAATCTTGACAATGTCACAATCACACATCAAAGAAACATTGGGTTGAGATTAGGTTGTACAACTGTTTACATTAAATGGCTGTAGTTTGAAGGTGCGTTACTGCATGCCATTAATTAAAGGCAGGGGGAGAGGAAGAGCCCCGTCGGGCCCCACCACAGCCCCTCTGCCTCCAACCCCTTTTAATTAGACTCACAGCAGGGACACCGTACAAACACACGTGCGTCTCTCTCTTACTCTCTTCATCACTCTATCATCTGCTCATCCCCTTCACCCAGAATACGAGTTACTGTCAGCGGGCCCCTGTGGGGCCACAGCATAATGATAGTGATGTGTTCAAAGGGCCATTTCCCCGCCGTGTTCTGTCACTAAGTAATATCAAATAAGAAAAAGTGTGACAAACGGTCTGAATTTCAACACATTATGAACTTTACCTTCGTCATAAAACAAAGAGAAAGGTCCATAAAGATTTAATCTTCCAGCTCTTAGACAGACCCAAAAACCTACTGTACAGTATGCGTGAAAGAACAGCTTAGGGAAACTTAAGAATACTTGTCTGTTTAGGGATCCTGGGATGCCTATTAACAAAAGGGGACAGGAAGTGTTGCTGGCCATCTGCCCAGTCCCCTGCGCGCTGACATTTGGCTGTAGACCTTTAACCCTGCTGGAAAATGTCATGGCACAGAGTTTTCACCCCAGGACAACAACCCTTGAACCCCAGAAGACACGCACACAAAACAGAACTGACACCCACAATATGATGTGATTCATTAATTATGTTTTTCAAGACAACAGGTGACATCTAGAATTCAACATCAAGTTGAATACCTGAAAAATCTGGACAGGGGCTTTAGAAATCTTGACTGAACCTAAGAACATAATTAAAGAACTCGGTTTAAAAAAATCTAAATTATTTCTCAGACAGCTGAATAAAAAAAAAACAGCAAAGATTACTTAAATCTCCTGCTTAAATCTCCTGTTTGTCAGAGAAACAGACCACAGCCTTGTGCCTCCTCCAAGTTTCAGACGGTCTCAACACCTCTAAACTGTGCTCATATTTGCAAATAAAGAGCTCTACTGCTCTTCAGATGCTCTGAAAACAGGCCCCAAATATCTCATGTCTCACAAACTAGTCTGCAACATGAGATTTTATATTAATAAATTATTTGAGCTATACTGCCCAAATAAACTGTACAGCTCTACGCTCCCAACTAACAGTGAATGTTCATAGAACATTGGCAAATGTTCTCTAAAAGTTATCTTAAAGTTGTCAAAATCGTTTGTGCAGTAATGTTACAAGAACTTTAAACACATTTAACAGATCATCAAAGTATCAAAAATGTTATTGGTGGTTGTTAGTGCAATGTTTTAAAGTTGAATAACATTCTTATGACCAAACAGTTAAATACAACATCTAAAAACTGGATGTTTTGAATGTTTCCAAAGCTTTCAAAACAAAGTTTTAATGTTTTATTACTTAATGGAAATGATTGGAAAACATTCTTAGAACCTAAAATAATTAGCTGGGCTGCACCTCAAATCAACAGTTGAAAACAAATAACAGAGTCCTCACCTCAGCTATCAAAGAGCAGCCTACAGTATGAGCCATACAATCTCTCTTGTGGTAACTTTGGTTCTGGATCGTGGGCTTCACTAAATCTCCATTGAACGGCTGTGCTCTTTTGACACAAACTTTAACCATAGTGGCCAACCATGTATAAGATCTAATACTAAAGAAATCCTAACTACTCCACGCAGCAATAGACACAAATCGAACGCAGTCAGGAGGGAGAGATAAGACCACAGACGCATTTAACATACAGCCTCTCGAGCTTCTATTGTGGTTATCAATCAACGGCACACACAGTCAGGGGACAGCAAGTGAGCCAATTTCCACATGCAGAGTGTTCTCATTATGAGCCGGCTGAAAGGTGTCGGCTGAATGAATCACCGTGCAAAGATTTAAAGGGCCGGTGTCTGACACGACATGCTGTGATGGATTTCATACGCCTCAATCACACTCGCTGTGCCCCCAGTGTGTTTCACTCTGTGGAAAACTCTGAAGTGGAGGTGACTCATTTTGGGGTTTTATGCAAACTTTGTTTGTCATGCACGTTTGGAGGTGAACTTGATCCTGAAACTGGAAACAAAAAGCAGATAACTAAAGTGGCCGTGGGCCAATATAGTGCAGCATTCTAAAACAAGAATATGGCAGAATTCTAAAACAAGAATATGATGGAATACTAT
Organism: Botia kubotai; assembly: GCA_036877585.1. Lineage (NCBI taxonomy): Eukaryota > Metazoa > Chordata > Actinopteri > Cypriniformes > Botiidae > Botia > Botia kubotai. The sequence continues at coordinate 11,459 of JAZGTI010006303.1, read as the reverse complement.
GTAATGCTAGCAAAGTAAGACTAGCAAACCAATACAGCCAGTTATTGTCCAATCCCGGTACTCTGATTACTGATGAATTAACTTGACCAAATCACAGCTTAAAAACTAATAAAGTTATTTACAAATAAGCCACAAGCAGCCGTGTGTGTTGGCCAAGCTGTCATGTGATTTGTGGACCCTCTGCTATAATGAGCAATGACACAGCAGTGAGAGATGTCAGCGGTCAGTGCAGCTGCTTGGGGTAATGGCGTATTGAACGCCGGACAGTGCCGGGGTCAGGGGCCAGGCCCCGCAAACTCATCCGAGGGATGCAGCTGCCCCACACCTGGGCCACAGCGGACCAGATAACTGCCCACTCTCGGCCCTCCTCCTGCCCACACAGCCATCAGGCCAGTTCATCACTCACCAACTACATCAATATAAAGCAATGCAGAATACTCAATCAACTCATATCAAACTCAACACCATCTTCAAGCTTTTATTGAGTCTCCATTCACAGTTCATCACTTCTGTCAGACGGTCATCAGCACTGATGATGTATCAGAGATGTGTGGATGAAAATCAAATGATGTGCTTTTCTGCACTGCAAAACACTTTTTAAAAAGGAATATTTTGTTTTAGTGTCGTTCATTTGCTTTTACAAGTCTACTTGTGTATGAAAAGCTCCCTTGTAACTCCTTTAGCTTTTGAACTACTGGTCACAGAAAATCAATAGAAATTAAGTGATTTTCTCTTTAATGTTTTTGACTAATTTTATTTGCAAATGAAGAGCTTCAGTGAGAGGATAATGGGAGAATAAAAATGGCAGCCATCTCTGGCCCCTGTATACAACACTGAATGGCATATGGCTACAGTATTACAAAAGAAAAATACACTGTTAAAAGTACAGTCAAAAATTTGTTGCTTTAGGTTGGGGGTGTTTAAATCTCTAGGGGGCTTGCTTATTGGCCCAAACCCAGAGCCCACCCTCTTTGATTTTTCATTTGATATCCTGGTCCCTAGATATGACTGAGGTCTCATCTTCAAATGTAAGCCTATGGGATTTGTTCACCTGTGTTACTATTGCTTAGAAAACTATAGATACAGAAGCAAAAACCACTATTGACTGACATAAATTACTACAGATAAAACATTATCTGAAACGTTTTACCACTTGTTCAGGTTTATTAAACAATGTGCCCTGTTTGACTTATCAACTTTGTAATTAAATGCATCCAAATCAAAACTTCTATAATTAACATATAATGTCATTATTCTGTCTGAAGAGACAGAGATGATGCCCACAGTAATGTATGTGCGTATATTAAGCGCATTGGCTCTTATGCTAAAAATACTGACTCAAATGACACTACACAATAACTGCATGGCAGAACAAATCAAAGTGCTTTAATAATTGCATTACATGGGCATAAATACAATTATCCAGAAAAAACTCCCATAATTCAATCAACATCACAAAGCAGCTAGTGAAATCTGAGACGATCCGATTTAAACCAAGAAATATTTCTGAGAGTTTTATTTGTCCCTGCCCAACATATTAAACCTTTACTCAGTACAATAATCCTTCAGTAAACAGCGACTCCCTCACCACACACCAAGAGACAGCCAGTATCGGCCCAATCCTGCTAAAGACTTGAACTTGAATTTCTTTACTAGTAACCTCACAGGTCATTTTGTCATCGCCAGGGCGTGACGTGGCTTTGGCCCTGACCTACCGCTGATATCGCACTTGAATTACAGACGCCTGCCATCACTGCTAGTTCTCTCATTAGCCTCAGACATGCACGCAGAGCACTAATGGGACTTTGAGTCTTTAATGTAAAGTCACTCTCCGGTGGGGGTCTGCTGATGAGGGTGCATGTGTGTTTTAGGGCAGCCATTGAATTACCTTGGCGTCTGACCAAGGGAAGACACCTGGTCCTCGGTGCCAGAGGGGGGCTACCCGTGGCTATGGTGCTCCCACTGGGGCAGGTCTCAGCTGTGAGAGGTGCTAAGGTAAATTCGCATCAGGACGACGGGTGGTCGAGTGAAAGGCATCGTCTTTCTGTCTGAATGCCATGAGAGGCTTTTGTTAAAAGACATGCGAGAGAATTCGGGGGGACAGACTAACATAATGACCTTAAGGACGACACCCATGTGAATCTCTTTGGCATGTGGTGTCATTTTAATTTGTCCGTTTAGGAATTCATTTGGCACTGTGAGGATGTTGGAGTGGTTTTCCACTCAAGTTAGCGAATTATCAATTTGCATAAATCACAAGGTTTGTAAACAGTATATATTTGGTGGAATAATAATAAACTCTTTAAAGCTAAGTGGTATAAACAGTCAAATAATCACGTATAGAATCAAAATGTAAACCAAATATGGTTTGAAAGTTCAATAATTCCACAGCATAAACATAATTCAGCTCCTTTAAAAGCCATGTATAGTGAAGAATGGGGCTAGTTGTCACACATAGTTGTTGTCAGAAGTGCTGTATGTCTGCAACAAAGTTTGAAATCAGTCCTATTGCATGTGTTCTGTAGCAGTGATTTTGTATTTTCGCTATAGTTTATGGGTAAACAAGTAATCACAATAAAACCGCAATGCCATGCATTCAGCCAAGCATCAACTATATTATGATTATAAATGTAAACTGAAAGGCTAAACTTAATGCATGGGTATTCATAAATGTCCAGCTAGGAAAAGATTTTAAATTACACTGGGGCAAGCCGTCACATGCATTGAAACTTTTTACTGTAAGTATTAATAAAAATTTCTGTTCGCTAAAGCAATGGTTTGATCAATTACCTTTACAAGAGTTGTTTGGTTTCTTCAAAATCATTTTGCTCTTTAATGGCAATAATACAGTATAACAACTGTATCATTTTTTTCTAGGCCTTAAAATTTTCAATAGCTATTTCACAGCCAAAATTCTAAATGTGCCTATATATACTGACTGACTTTCAAAACAACCTACCCTGTAAAATATTCGACAATAAAAAGTGTAACAACTAGCCCCAGTCTCCCGAACACAAAATCTGGATGAAAAGAAACGTGTATATTTTAGCATTTCTGTGTGCTTTCATAAGGCTTTAGGTGATACAGAGAGAAGGCGGCTTCATAATGAAAGCCTCCAAACCAAAATGTGCTTTTACTCTGAACTGGAATCTGCAGGTGCTGCAATCAGCTGTAGCGCTGAGTGAATCTAATGATCATTCACACTGCCGTGATAATGATCTGATCTGAAGCCAGTCGAGGGAGATGAGATGAAACAGAATTTGAAGATGGGTGTAAAAAGCTCCCATCAGTAATGTCTCCCTCAAAAAAGAGAAAAGAAAGCTAGCGGGCGAGAGAGGGAGAGAGAGATTCCATAAGTATCACTGCAGAATATGTACTTTGGATCTCTTGTTCACCATGTTCCATATGGCATTTTCAGAGTAGAAGAGTATGTGAACTAAAAGCTGTGGTGTGTGTTAGAGGTTAAAGTACGGAAGAGGGATGTAGCGAGAATCTTGGCACAGCACACATTTTGAACGTGGGACAAGAACATCTGCGATTCTGCAGGGGTCAGTCAGCATTGACACTAAATATCAACTGCCCCAACGAGGAGTAAATTGCTGCCTGGCAACCATCAGGACATCGGAGGCTGTTTATGAAAATATGCTCACCTCCAAAATGCACTAAAATCCCAATTTGCTGTAATTGACTATAAATGCATGTGCGTATTTTTTGTTTATGGGGATAAACAAAAATATCTCCGCCCATTAGACATTATGCAAATAAGCACTCTGGGCTTTAGGAAACGAAGGAATTTTGACTGCCAATCCTAAGAGCAATGGCTCAGACGCAAATTTACTTAAATGCTTGCGCAGTCTTCGCTAAAATGCTAAATTATGAAATAATAATCATAATTAGCTCGGCTTTCTCAAAGCCCCTTAATGTTTCAGAGGGTCATTTGAATTTCTCTCACATTCAGATGTTTAAGAGCTTTCCTGATTTCGCAGACGATAAAAGAGTGCTGGCTTGATTTCACCCATAGGTGAGTTACTATGTGATCTGACTAAGAAGTGATGCTGTTAATGTCACAAGGTGTTTTGAAATGCCTCTGGAGTGAGTCTAATCAGTGGGCCACGGTTCTGATCATGAGCAAACATAACCATACCCTCATTAAGCTGTAGCTATGATGGCACATGTCTGCGGGGTATAATATGCATATGCTAAGAGATTACAATTTTAGATTTGCTTTCACAAACATTACATTCGGTGTTGTAGCACAGAGACAGTTCTTATAATATGGCTTTGTGGCTCTTTATTATTCATATTCATTATGGTTGAGAAATTCTTTATAATACTTCTTGATGAGATATTAAAACCTTAGGCTAAATTCATCAACAACTGAATCCGCTACATGAGTTTGCTTCTAATTTGCAATGTAATAGCAAATATTAGCTGGTCTATTTTTCTGTTATCTTTATATGAAAAAAGTTTATTGGAAAAGGAACCGCTTGTTTTATCAGATGAGGCAGGAATGTATGACTGCTTTATGACTACAATGAATGCTGTTAAAGCTTATAGCCTAGGTTTCATGACCCTACATATGGTGGTCTATCTTTGCATTAATATATTGTCTTTTGGCACTTTTATAAATTAAAAGACACAGAGACACACTTCTCTACTGCTGCTGAGCTTGAAACGATCTTTGGGCTTTTTAAAGGTTCTCCTTTAGCGAAACACAAAGGACTTGTCAAAATACACCGAACTATAGCCAGAAAATGATGTCACAACGGTTCACAAGCCCTACATCAGGCCATGACCTCTGACCTTAAATAGACTCTCTCTGTCTAATCATGTAATGAGCTGGTGAAGCTGCAGCCCAGTGGACCTGTGAGTGTTGTAGTTTTTTCCAACCCTCTCTCTGTACCACCACAGACACATCAGTAACACATTAACAAAAAATTCATTTTTGCAATGTTTACTTTTAAATTAAAAATAGGCCCCAAAACCATAGAGTATGTAAAAACATGCTCACCAAGTTACTTACTTTCTGTAAACAAACATCTTGATCCATGGCAGGTTTTTGAAGGCCAATCATAAAGAAACCTTCACAGATAAAGACTGAAAGGGAATTCGTTTATAAATAAATGTAATTACGTCACAATTTCTTGTGTGACTTGTCTCAAAAGCTAAAGTAAATTTTTTTCGAGTAACCCCTTGGGTATACAAATCACTACCCAATAGAGCGAGAAATTTAAGATTTTCTTCTACAACAATTAACACAAAGCATCATTAACTCCTTTTAGACGGTTGAATTGATTTGTATATTATAAAGGCCTCAACTGATTATCTCAACTCTCAAACTATCTGTATAATGAACGAAATTATAAAACCCTATATAATAAAATGACCCTAAACCCGCAAAATGCTAAACCACTCAGCAGCGGCCAGTACATTTGAGGTAAACATAGCCAATATATTTTTTTTGAAAAATATTTACTTTCTAACTGTAAGATTATGGCATGGAACAGACATGGTTACATGAAGTACTATTTTTTGACTTACTGAATGACTAATTTGAATTGTTTACTCACGTAACTGTACTTAAAGCGGACCCTCAGCCAACACATGCTAGTTTAATTAGCTGTTCTACACAGACAAAGATGATATAGGCAGTAAGGAAGATAAGCAACCCCGCCTAGTGGTCAACAGCGGTCATTCTTTTCGTCTTAATGTACGCTCTAGTTAGAATACAGACATTTGAACAAATTTAATGTACAAAAATCCAGAGTGACATTAGAAGCTTACGAAATAAAGAGAATTGCTCGTCTCACATTAAAGAAACAAACAGGCGACTAAATCATCCACAAGATTACTAATCCATTATGATTAGAGAAACAATTCTGGGGTAGTTAAGGTTTTCCCCTTCTTTGTGTGAGTTTTTATATTATCCAACGTGTTTATTAGTAAACGTTTGGTGGATTTACCTTTTTATGGTTGATTGATAATGTCAAATATTAAAAACATAATAGTATAGACATGTATGGCGGAGCAAAATACCAGTCTCTAAAATGAGTGAGTTAATTTGTTTTTTCAACTATTCTTATAAAACTACAAACATGTACAGAATGACAGTGTCCATCACACCGTTAATCCAGCTCGCGTCCCTCACGCGCCTCCTCTCTTCCCCCTCCCCTTAGCAACAGAGGCAAGATGGCGGCCCCCAGTAACGCCGAGCGTTCTCCTGATCCATCGGTGCCGCTCAAGATTCCCAAAACCGAGGTTCCCTCCCCGGAATCCGAGGATCTAAGTGACAGCAACCAGTACCATTCCAACCCCTCCACCCCTAACAGATTCTCTCCTTTAAACGTCGGGGTCTCGCTGTCTGGGGGCGCAGGCCGGAGCGGATCGGCCTCTGCCTCCAACACCTTCACCGCCTGCCGGGGCATGTCGTGGACACCGTCCGAAACAAACGCGCTGATCGCCGTGTGGGGCAATGAGAGGCTGGCAGAGGCGCGAATGCAGCAGCTGGAGGTGGCTGGGACGGTGTTTTCTGGCAAGGCGCCGGGACCGGCGATGTACGAGCGGGTGTCCAGAGCGCTGTCAGATTTGGGTTACGAGAGGACCCCTTCCCAGTGTCGAGAGAGGATGAAGGTAAATAAGACGTCTGAACCCACGGCTGTCACATTGATATGATGTTGGCCATGTTTGGCACTGGTCCACAGTGTTTTGTTTATGCTGTCAAATCAAAGCACCAGACAGAGACTGTATCGTTTAATCTATTGACTGCCACTTAGGGAAGATACGTGATACTGTCATGTGTATACAGTAACGTGCACTTTACCTTATTTGCCATTTGATTTCACCTTTCATAATAATGACTAATTATTATCATTTCTTATTAGTCTTAAAAGTAATAGTAACACTTATCAATATGACAAGTTTCTGAGCGTAAGACTTCCACTGAGCATAAGAGTATAAGCACATAAACAGTATTCTTATAAGAACATAAGAGTATTGGAGCACTGGCTTGAGTCTCTTAATTATCTAATCTCAGTGTTGACTTCATTAACAGGCGTTTGATTTCAGTTTTATGCTGTATATTTTCATTAAGAATCAAAGCTTTTTATAAACAGTCCACACCTTCATATTGGATTGCTTTATTATAAACAAATCTGCATACCACATGAATTACCTGTATGTTCACATTAAGTAAACAGTCAATCAAGGTCAAATCTTGTTTATTGTTCGCTCATGAATCAACTCTTGTGGAGATTGAACCTATAACCATTTAGTTAGTAGCCCAGATCAATATCACACACCCCGAATCAATTTGTGCATGGTAATAGTAATAATCTCACACAGTTGCACTGTAAATGTAAAATTACCAGTTCTATTATATATGTGATCTGCTTATTAATCTAAATTGGCTCATTAAAAAAATACATTTTTTACATTGTCCTAAAAGCCTTTGTGGATATCTGCAGACACTGAGACGATGCTATAGCCGGGTAAAGGAGCACGGAATTGGGAAGAGGAAAAGTAGTTACTCCATCGAGCAGCTGGAGAAAGTGTTTGGGCAGGGCGGCTGGGATTCCCAGAGCTGTCAGCCTGTGTTGATCAACAGCAGCGGCCTGTACCAGGAGATGGAGTCGGACGGCAGCACTATGGAGGAATACTCTCATGAAGACTGGTGCAGTCAAGACCTTTCTGCTGCCTTCAATGAAGGAGACATAGAGACAGGTGATCATCTAATACAGTGTTGTTGTGGCCTAGTAGTTAAAGATCTGGGTTGGCAATCAAAAGGTTGTAGGTTCTAACCCCACAAAGGGATTGTCTTAATGTTTACCATCTCACTAAGGCACTGTACCTCAAGGTCTGTTTTGCAGCTGGTCAGCCTGTTACATGATTCATTGTCACAGTTCTGCTTGGAATCTGCACCCATAGAATTCTGCACTTTAATTTTCCATAGAATTTGAACTATGGAATAATTTTCTATTTTATTTGGGCTCTCAGCTTGGAGTAACATTTTATTGTATCCATGGCACAAAATTCCACAAATTGTGCTTGCACAGAAATGTGATTTTTCCCATTTATCACTCACCATTTGTGAAGACCAACCATCATAAGATCAACTATCAAATTATAATAGTTCAAAATTTGTGTTGTGCAATCTAAATATTATTGGTGATAAAATTCAATTGTCTTTCACAGAGGAGAATCAGCTTCCAAAAAACAGAATTCTTCAGATAAGACTGGAGCCATCTGAACATTCCCAGTGAGTTACATACACAAAACACTTATTTTAACCATTTAAATACATCACACATCAGCTTATATTCTCTACCTACTTTCTTCACTGTGCCTTGTACAGGCGACAGGAAGTGATGCGGAATGTAATGCGTATCTTGGAGTCAGTAGAGGTCAAATGGGAGCACTTTCAGACATGGACTGACTTCTCCCGCCTCCACCTGTCTAATAAGCTGGCCATCTTTGGGGTGGGCTACAACACGAGGTGGAGAGAGGAGATCCGCTATCATTATGCAGAGATTAGCTCTCAGGTGCCGCTGGGAAAACGTCTACGGGAATACTTCAACCCTGAGAAGGCAGAGGGCAGGGTCATCATGACCAAGGTGCAGAAGATGAACTGGAAAAATGTGTATTATAAATTTCTGGACATAACTATTAGTGAAGCTCGCTGTTTGGAACTGCATATGGAGATTGATTGGATCCCCATTGCCAGGGCTGCGGGTTCGAGTAACGGTTCCCAGTATCTCCTACCAGGGGGCATTCCAAAAACATATGGCCTGTATGCAATAGGCTATGAGGAAACGGGTACATCCAATTCGTCTAACACAGCGGACATATCCTCCCCCTCAGAGGAGGAGGAGGAGGAGGAGGTGGACCATTGTGATGGTGAGAAAGATGGAAGAACCTCAGCCAAAGTCACTTACAGTTACCTCGGCATTGCAGAGGAGAGGACACTACAGCAATGTCTGTTACAGCACTTTCAGAATTCGGGTAAACACTACAGTCGGGGAAAGCCCTCAGCCATAACCAGGTTCCTTCAGGAAAACTTCACCAGCCAGGGCAGGGATGGGACCCACTCCGGATTACCCATTTACATTAAGTTTATTGAGGTGGAGCTGGACTTTCTGTCTGCCGGATCTTTAGTGGAATGTTTAGAGACTGCAGTTGGTTATTCCTTAAAGTTCAACAAGGAAGAACTGTAATGGTTACATTTGCCAATAAGCGCTTTTAAACAGACTCGTTTTAAGCAGAGTAGAACTCATAGTATTTATGTGGTATGTTGGAGACCGTCTATTCCATTTGCAGGGGCAATTGTCTTTATCAGGGAGTGAAAACATTTGGTGGTTCATGCAGGTGATAACAGAAACTGTCTGTTTGTTTCCAAACTGCCTTGATTTTATTCTCCAGCCAACAGATCCAAAACCGGAACTGTGCTTCAGAGAAACCAATCCTCAACAACAAATCTAATTAATCTAACTATAAAGTCTATCTATATAGAAGTATATATATATATTTAAGAGTATATATTGATATTGTCAAGCATTCCAACATTCAAAGAATGTTTTCATAAATAGTTTATTCATATGTTTTTATTTGTGAGTTCACACAGTGTCTTTATGTATGATTGTTTCCAGGTCACAGTCTTGTTTACATGTTTGGAAGGACAAAAAATAAATTAATGAAATAAGGTACCGCTTCTTCATTTACAATTGACATGTTTTTATACTCTTGCATGTTGTTTTTACACCATTTAATATTTTAATATATCCACACCTATACAGTCTATCACAGTCTTTACGATATATGAATCTATTTAACATGTTTTATAGGAAATTCATTATAAAAATGTTAAACGTTGAACTTTGTGGAGTTATTCACCCAACAGATGGCGGTAAAGATCCGTGACAAGCTGAAGAAAACGCTTAATGTCTATTAATGTACAATTCTAAGTAAATAATGTATTGCATTACTGAAGACTGCAAGTAGCAGAGAATTTACTGGATGTAGTCTTCAGATTTAACTTCACCCACCAAAACATGGGATGCGTTTAATTTGAGCTATATGCAATATACTAACCTGGTCAAATCAAAAAGCTAAACTACTTTGAGCATTAAATTGTGGTGTTTTATTTAGCAGTGTGTGCTTTTTGTGTGTAACACTGTGTGGTAAACAGTATTCTAAGAGTGTTGGGAAGTGAGTCAGTGTAAGGCGTGCTGGTATTGGTCAAGTTTGTGTTGAGATGATCAATTATTCAAACACAAAGCCTAATTTCCCTGCTTGGGCTGTCACATGAGATGAGTTTCTCTCTTCAACTGAAATAGTTTCCACACTTCAAACCTCCCAGTGGAAGTTGTTTGCGTCACCTAACCACAAACATTTGAGCAATTTGATTTAGTGATTGATCTTAGATGTGGTGGATGTGATTATATTTGATCTCGTTGAATGTATGACACTTTAATATAAAATATAATTTATTCACCCTGATGTATTTCAAACCAGTGTGACTTCGTGGAACACCAATGAGTACAGCATACAGATTATTTACAGCATAATATCCAAACATTTTTTCTCTCTTATACAATATGGATTATATGAGTGATGCTTTTACAGTGCATTTTTATATTTTGACACTATATATTCTGGTCTTCATTTACTTTAATTGTTCGGAAGCTTTTGGTTTTCCACATGGCAAAAACCATCATGGATTTAGAACCACAGGGCTGAAAAACAAATTTAGGGTGAACTGTCTTTAAATCATGGGATAGTTACTCGGTTCTCATGGTTTTAGATGTTTATCCCCAAGTTGTTTATGAATGAGCTGTATGTGGTCATAAATAGGCCTTCTCTTATTACACAGCATGTTCCTGTCCTGTTTTAAAGCAGTTTGCTTGCCTGTCTTGTAGCTGTGATTTGACTGGCTATAAGGTGACTGTGGCCGTTTAAATGTGTTCTGTGTATCTCTGCACTGACCTTTGGTCTGATGTTTTTTTAATTGTCCGGCTACAGTAGAACAGCCTTTAAAATGACCTCCATAAAACCGGTCTTTTACTAAGAGCTGCAATGTGTTATGTCATGTTTATAGTTATTTTAATTCACTGGTCATTTTAAAGTAAAAATGAACCTGCCATTCTGGGTGTAACTATTGATTCTGTTTTTCTAATGCTTGTGGCTTAAAATCTGTAGACTGTTTATTCTTTGCCATTCTCTCTGGCTTTCTTATACTCTAAATGAGTTTGAGCACACTTCATCGCACTGGATGCATTAAGGTATTAAAACCACATGATCGTGTCTGAGTTGCCCAGAGTCTAATCATAAGACTGAGCTCATCCACCCCTAATAATTTAGCAGTCTGACTGCATCCACCTCAGCCCTGTTTCTATGGCAACGTGCCATCCCAAAGAAACAGGAGTGAGGAGGTATTCACCTCCGAGGGCTGAGGCCACTGTACTGCC
>JAZGTI010006302.1:0-23685 GCA_036877585.1 Botia kubotai | reverse complement strand
TGATATTAAACGGATAGTTCAGCCAAAAATGAAAATTTGTTTATCATTTACTCACCCTCATGTCATTCACAATCTGCCTGACATTGTTGCTTCTGAGGAACACAAAACCCATGAGACAGTTCTCAGCATATCTTCTTTTGTGTTCCACAGAAGAAAAGGAACATCATATAGGTCACAAATGATCGCAAAAAATCATTTTTGGAATAAACCATCCCTTTAAAAGTACTTAAGCACCGAAAGTCCAAATAAACAACATCAAACTGCAATGCATAGTGAGTGACCGCGTGATTAAATGAAGACAGAAATGTTATTGTCTCAGTGAAATATTCCTTAAAGACTGAAGATTTGGGGAAACGGCGTAATACAGCTTTCACCCATTTACCAGCTGGAAGAGCTTACGGTTCTATGGGAGAATCAATGCAGGGAGGATAAAGTGCTTTCGTTGTCCACACAGCCTGAAGATCAGTGTAAACATTACGGGCATTTAGTCGTCTAATGATTGTGCGAGGAGGCTGTATTTTAGCTCGGCGGCGAGAGGCGCTCTGTCTAGCTTGACTTAAATGACATGGATGGCCTCATTAAGATGGAGTAATGGTTTCATGGCAGAGGGCATGTGCTAAGATGTTATTCTTTCCAATTATTGCTTTCAGTAACCGCAGATTTTAAAATGATCCTTCCCGTCTAAAAACAGGGACAGGTTAGAGATGGCTTTTCCCTCGCCGTTTCATTTCTGGAGGTAATCAAAAGACACAGTGCCTTTGTGTAGCGGAGAGCGGATATGATCAGTCCCTGAATATGAGGTCACTTGTCTCTCCTGGACTAATGATGCGTTTAGCACATACTCCATTCTCTGTTGTGGTTGGCTGGGGGACAATTTACATCACCATGTCCATTTTGCACATACAGTGAGGTCCCAAGTCTGAAACCACCGGCAAGAAGCTTCTGTTTAGCATTGTTTTAATTTAATACTTTGTTTTCCTAAATTATACTGTATAAGCAGCATAACAACAAGTGAAACCTTGAACAGAAAATAATATGTACATGAATTTTAGGTTTAGTATTTGGTACGTCTTCCTTTTGCTTGAACTGTGCAAAATCTGATGGTCCATGTAGTTCCGGAATGATCAGAGAATATTCCAAAGAGCACATTATGCTCCAGTGGAAGCAAGGAAATCTAACCCTTTACACAGGGAGAGTGTCAATCAGTGTCAAAACACTGTAAACAGAGATCTAGCAACAGTGCAAAACCTTTCATTTTTCTTCATGTTATGTAATAGCCTTTCTTTGCATTACACTGTTGTTTGTTTTAGGCGTAACACTTAAAAGCATATCTTAGGTTTTTAACGACCTGCGACATTCATCTTTTGACATTAGTTTTGCATTTGTTTAAAGACATGGTCAAAAAAAGACATGGTCAAAAAAATTATAACATTTTTGTAATTATTAAAATATTAGAGCAGTTTTTACTAATTGGGTTGTTTAGAGATCCAACTATGTTAGAATACATTCCGGGTCACTAAAGACCCAAATATGTAATAATAATAGATAATAGTAATAAACAGATTTGAGATTTTCAGTTTGGTCTAGGACTTCTGGACCTCACTACACCTGAAGATACATTATATATTATAATTAATAATAACAATGTATATTGTACATGCAGACTATACAGTCACTATACCTCTGAGCTGTACATGGAAAGCTCTGTACGCATGAAGAGGTGAGAGCTAAAATTCTATAACAAACTAAAGGACATTTCATTTAAAGGGTAGGAGCTCACGGGTCAAACTCCATAATGAAAATCACTAATAAAAGTCTAGACTTTAAAAACGCCCCCTAAGGCTTCAATTGACTTGCTCTGAAACAAGTCAAATGAGTAGATTAAAGAAAAAACAATACCTGGCCAGGCCATAAACACAAAGAAAACCTCTATTAAAGGAATAATTATTGTGATGGCCTCTTTGGCCCTCTTCTTGCTGGTCTGTTTTCTACGTGTGTGTTCATCTGTTAGCAGGTGGTTGCTAGGCTGATGGGTAACCATGGTAGCCAGCTGTCTCAGAGTGTAAAACCTGCCTCCTCTTCCTCAGATATCCATCAGCACACATCATTCTGTCTGTCATCTTCTGTTTTGTACAACTTTAGAATGCTGCAACAACGAAAAGGTATAATAACAAAAATCCAGTTTATATCCAGTTAAAAATATCTGAACATCCATGAAACAACAAATTTACTCAAGAAGGAAAATTGCAGATGTTTTGAATGAATTACATTTTGCTACATTTATGCTACAAACAAGCAAAAAGTGTGTAAAAAAAGATTTAATTAGGATATATTTACTTAAGTATTAAAAAGCTTTACCATATATATTCTGAAAACATCTTAATATCTTATGCAATTTTTCTTCTTATACAAATGTATTGTGTTTAAAGATGTTTATATAACTTTACTGGAAACAAGGCTAGTGATTAAGAATGTTTTTTACAGGTAATTATAAATCGTTGGTCAAAATGCAGGTCTAATGTGTGAGACAATTAAATTAATGGGATGTTAGCAGGAATATAACGTTAACTAATCAAATAACCAGGACCTCAAGAGAGCCCTGGAGAGGGTTCAACCAATTATCCCATTCAAAGAATATGAGAATTTGAACCCCATACTTCCACCCACCCTGAGCAAAGCGAGGGGACGTTGTCTCACCTTTAACTCAAGATTAATTAAAGCACTTAGAAAGTAGGACACTGGCTCACTGAAGATATATTTGCCCATTTCGAGAGCAACATTAAAATACATTGGAATGCATTTTTAGGGTAAACTCAAATGAAACCAATAGATTGGGCTGGAGGATTGTGGAAGGATTTAAGGAATTACCATAATAAACAGAACCTCCGGCTGCTTTAGCTCTCAGGTCACTTTTATTTATGCATGGCCGGGTGTAATCACCCTCTTCTGAGGTAAATTCATGGATTCAGTGCTTTAAGGTAAAGGTGACAGGAGCTGATATCTGTTTTTAAGGCCCGCGGCACGTCGCGCAGCCTTTCATCTGTGTTTACATGCCACGTATATCGACTAGATCGCATTTATTTCGACAAGATTGCACCGATTTCGAGAAAGCACTCAAAATTATGCTAACTTAAAAAAATCTGGGTAAACAAACCAAAAGAATATGTTTGCAACAGGCACCATTTATATCTTCCATTTTTAGTTGGAGTTCTTCAGTGCCATTTCGTGATTGGCTAACCCACTAGCTCCACTAATCATCCGCTCCGCCCTTCCGATCAGACCAATTCATCATGGAAATGATGAGCACTCATTGGAAATGAGGTGAGACGCTCATTTCAATTTGAAGGTCAGCAACCTGCCGAAGTGCCACAGAAAGAAGAAAATGTTTCTCCTTTGTTATGAAACCGATTTGTTTGTGAACACAATCCAACACATTTTTAAAAACGTATAAAAGAGTTTCTGTTTTTCCTCTGTTGTTTTTTAATCGTCTTTAGGTTGCACTTTAAAATTGTCTTTAAACACAGCATTTGTTGTGGTTTTGTCAGTAAATGTGCTATTATGCTTGCGTGAGCATATAGGTTACGCTATTATGAGAAACATAAAATATGACGGCTCCATCAAATGTTCGTAATGGAGCTCAGACAATTACACAAAGATGTTTTTAATGGACTTTGTTGAGTTGCTCATCAAAAACATTTTAAAACATGTCAGACAGAGTTTCTGTTTACAACTGGAATTCTTGTTGTTTATGAATAAACCGGCACAAATGTCCAACTTAAAGCATGTTACTACATGCAACACATAAATATTTTTTTGTTTTGTTTTGAAATAAACTAGAAGAGACCACGGGGCCATTATACAAAAATATTCTGACTGACCAATCAAAATCAAGTATTCGCGAAAGCCACAAAATAAGTTCAGTTCTTTTATGCAAGATGTTTGTTTCTTGTGGGTTCAACGTCTTACAGCACTGAAAGTGATTCAATTACCATTTCTATAGCTTGTAAATCGGACCGTTACACCATCCCTCCATTCAAGGTAATGACATAAACAACAGGGATTTCATATAGTAAAATGTGCCCTCATCAGCTATGAACTATTGAGCCTCTCCAGGGTCCTAAACTCTCCCATTACCTGATATTGTCACACAAAAGGAAATAAAGGAGGAAATCGTTTTTACAATCTCTGAGAAACAAAAGCACAAAATGTGCAGAATGTATCTTGACAAAATCTAAATGAAAGTGTCTATGGGAAAACAAGGACACTGAGGAGTCCACAGGCTGAAGTTTGAGATCAGCTCTGTGGACTGACAGAGGGAGCGATACGTCCAGTCAGGTCTGACACTTCAGCACCCAGTTTAAATCACTGAGAGAGGCAGGACTGTAACAAGCTGATACCGGTGGAGTTGAATGGTTAAATGCTGATTTAAGGGTCATTTCCTCACCAATGATCTACAAAAGCCTTTCTTTTATCCCATATTTTGTTGCAAAAAAGCCTTCAATGATTTATAAATTACCAAACGAAAACAATATTTTCAGGTAAACAAATTTCAGATTGTAAGAACGTTTCACTAACGTTTCCACTAAGTAACAAAAAATGTTATTTAGAAATGTTCAAAACATTCAAAAACATTCAAAAACATTCAAAACAAACATTTTTTATGCTGTTTGAACACATTCCCCTAACAGCTTTAGAAAAATGTCAATATATGAAAATAATGCTAAAAATGTTTTGCTAAAGTTACTGCAAGTATGTTTTCAGATACCTTTGAGAGAACTTTTAGAGAACATTAGCCAACCTTCTGAGAATGTTCTCTGTTATCTGGGACGTGTCAAACACAGTCACGGCAAGATTTGCTCTTTGATCTTTGAAATGACTAGCCTTCAATACGATTGTCTCAAGTATATAATAAAAATACTAATAAAAAACAACCGACAGTTATTGGAATTGGACAATAAAAGAACAGCAGAGCAACATTCCTGATTTAATACAGACATGACGTGCAATTTATTTACTTTTATGTACTTTTCCCAGTTGATAGCTTTAATAGCTCTTTCCTCAAAGTGAAATAACATTTTTCCCCCGTCCTATATCTAAAACATCTCAACTATTTGCGTGGGCATACAGCTATAAAAAACACTATTCTATTTTATGATGTTTTTCTCTCAAGGGTCCTTCTGAATCTCCTTGGCTGCAATTAGCAGACTGCTTCTTCCCCTGCGCTGTTCCTATGCTAAAAGCCAATTTCTATTCATTCCCTTCAGATGAAAGTGTAGTACAGAGACAACCTCCTTCAAAGCCCCACCCACTGGTGTGATTCACTTCACTCAGCCTAAATAAACTCATTAAGAGCGCTTGCAGAATGGGCTAGAGGGAATATTTGTAGTATTAATCAGTGTCGTGTTGAAGCGCTACTTGATGGTTTGCTACATGCTCCTCCAGTGCTGTGTAAAGGTCCTTGGCTTTATGTTAGTATTCCTCAGGTCCGGCGAGCCCAGCTGTAAATATTTACTGAGAAGACTGGAGGAGGCCGATAAGAAGTTGGGGCCTATTGATGATAACGGCAAGGAATCTGAGACGGGGTTTTTAATGGAATGCCATGCGTATCTGATGCCATGAAACTTACAGGATGTGTAAAGCGACTATTTGTTGTGTGTTTTTACGCTCTGCGGTGACATGCAAACAAATTTGTCCCAACGTCCCACTGTCAGAAAAATCACTGATAGAAAAAATATCTTAACCTCACAGATTAACTGTATTACATTCCATGAGGCAATAAAACAAAGCTGACAGCATATAAAGTGCAGCAGTTTCCTTCCCAGATATGTATTTGTCTGAATGTGATCTCGGTTTAAAATACATTTAATACTGTTCACTTGAAAATCTACTTGACTGCCTTGTCCCTGCCTTGTTTTATATATGCAAATTTAAACTATATACATAATTAACTGTGTACATACATACATCATATATATATATATTTAAGAGGCAAAAGTACAGTCACATTTTGTTGTTTGTCCAAATGTGTTTGGTGAGAACCCCCACAAGCCAACATGAAGACGAGGGAATGTCCAAAAATGCAACTTTCTGTACATTTGCCTCATATTCCTCTTTTAATCATAAAAAATGTATTGGCTCCACAGCAAACAGAGCCATTTTTCTTTACTGTCCCAATACTTATGGAATATATATATATACATACAGTATATATATATATATATATATATATATAAATAATTAAAAGTATTTTAAAGTGTACTAAATGTCAAAATGATACAAAGTTAGAAACACTATTTTACATGTTTTTCTTTTTTTTTTTTAGCTTTTATGCTTCATGCACATAAAACAGTAAAAAGAACAGAAATAAAGCTGTATGTTTTCAAACAGCAGGGAGGATATATACTCATCCACAGTGAAATTTATCCGAATTAATGACTCCCTGTTACCAGAGAACATATGTTTTAGACAGAGACTTCACATCCGTGAAACAGAATATCTTTATGATTTCAACTGATCATGTCAATTTGTTAATTGTCAACAAACTGCACACATCAGTTCAGCCTATCAGAAATGAACTTTGGAGACCTGCAAGTTTATTTAATATGAGGTAGCTTAGGTATCACAAACGGACCAACAAACTGGTGTATAAACATCCTCACAGGTTAGATTTTAGACATTGTTGCCTTTATTGAACAGGACAGTGGAGCAAAGACAGCAAACAACATGATTAGAAAAGGACCTCCAGGCAGGATTCGAACTAAGGTCGTCCCGTAACACGCCACACAATATGTCAGCATGCTGCCCGCAAGGCCACGGCTCCTGCTAATTAGCCTCGTTTTATTGCAGTAATTAAGCAATGTCTTTCCAACGGTGTCCTTGCTGCGCTATCTCTGAGAACATTAGAGGAACACACTCAGCAGTACAGACTTTTTGCCGTGTGACCTAACTTCTCACTGTCGATCCCTGTTCTAAAGAAACCGAGGGAACAGCTTGTCTCCGCTCACCCCCTGATGTACTCTGTCTTACTCATCCTCCCGTGGCAGTTTCTCAGCCCTGCAAATCAGACATATGGAATGGGGCAGAACTTGCCAAGAAAGAGGCACCAGTGGAGAGCGGTGGGCCTTCAGGCTCCTGACAGGCACTGCCAAGGAAATGGGGTCCTTTCTGCCTCTCTGGCAGATGGCTGGAGGAAGTGGAACAGGCACAAGAGAGATACAGGGAAGGCTTGAAAAGACAGATCCGACCCAAGCCAGGTGTTTTAGAAGTGTCTTCCCACCAAGTCTTGATCTAAAGCACCAGCAGAAGTGATTAAACAAAATCTTCATCCCAAGATCAAATATTTAACATCAGTTCTTCTAATTGCTTCCTTCCTTTGATGGGTGTACGACAAAAACGAAATAAGAAATCCTCATATTATCTTCTAAAGCACTTTGGAATATATTATACAAACGTATTGTGATTCTCCCGCTCAAATCGAGGAGCTTTCTAACACCACCAATGCTGAGAACCACATGGATGATGTGATAGTAACCACAGCGTACCATCATCCCAGCTAATAAGGAACGTTCTCAAAACATTGACCAACGTTCTCTAAAAGTTCTTCCAACGTTATCAAAAAATGTTCTTGCTGTAAGGTCAGTAGAACATTTTTAAGTTATATATCACATCAAAAATGTTATTCTTAAGTTGTTAGTGGAACATTTTAAAAAACCTACAGAATTAAAGTTGAATAACATTCTCATAACAAAAGCAATAACGTTAATACAATGTCTTAAAAAAGCACATTTTGAATGTTCCTAGAACTCTTAAAATAACATTGGTTTTGTTAGTTAAATGGAAGACATTAGGGAAACGTTCTTACAACGTAAAATTATTAGCTGGGATGCCCCAGTTAGCAGTGATGCCAGTTATATGGGGCCTATGATGGGCAATGGTGGAAATGACACCCTTATTTTTTTTTTTAAGAAGAACCCACAGAAGGTCACGATTTGAACCCATTCAGACCACAGTGTGAGAACTACGGTTCCAGCAGCAACTTCAGTCTCTAACTCATGAGACCCCACATGCAGGCCCTGACCATGCGCAGCTCTGCTCAGCTTCAGTGAGTAAACAGTCTTGAGCTTCAGGGTGAGAAACTAATGAATGACTTCTGGACTAAATCATAGTAATATATTCTCGCAGTAGTGTTCAAAAACATATTTATTTCCTCAATTTAATCCTGGGATTGTAGAGTCCTATCTATCAACTGTCTGGGCAGGGCCAGGCAATTTCATGACACGCACAGAAAATTTCGAAGAATATGACACATAATAACAAATATGGATCAACGCAATTTAGACAGCCAAACACAACCACGCAATCACATGGTAAAGCAGAAACACAGGGAGGGAAAGGACCGTTAGCTTTCTGATACAGGTCTGTGTGATGGATATTGGTTTCCCCGTGTTGCTATAGTGAGATCACACATATAAAACGTTTTAAAAGAGACACGCTAACATTGTTAAACACTGCAGCCTTGTATCACCAGCATCCATCTTGATTCTGGAGAAATCAATTTCATACAGTTTCATGGCATAGATTTGTCACATGGACCCTGATGGCTTTTATTGATTGTCATTTTACAGATTTTGCTCTCAGTTGAAGACATGCACATGACAAACCTCTGCGTTTGGTCAAAGGTGGTGATGAAGCCATCATCCAGTTCTGACCATACACACACACACGCTATCTATCTAAATGGGGACAATCCAGTCTATTGTTTTAATACCCTTTTAAAAAAGTTTATTTACTATATTTTTATAGTGTTTTTACAAATGAGGATGTCCTCAAAAGGAGGTTTTGGTCAGATTTGTCTGGTCAAATTTGTCCCCAATACATGAATAAGTAAACACGTACACACACACAAACACACACACTTCACATCTTCATCGGCTCTTAAATTGCACAAACACCAGCAGCAGTTGTGTTCTGATGTCCAGGTGCCCCTGGTTACCTACATGTGCTTGAAATAAGGTGTTCGTTAGAGCTGATCGTTTGTGCAAACAAGGTCTAATCTCACTTATCCTGTGTTTACGTGCCCTTGAGGAAGGTAATTAGTCTTAATGACAGTGTTAGATAATAGCCTTTAACCAAGCTTGCTTTAAAGGGCTTCTGGGGGTCATACACTATCTGCAGACTTCAGAAACCCTCTCAGTCTATATACAGAGAAACATTTGTCAGTGTGTCAATATAATCATATCAGGCACATGTCTCAACCCCCAACAGTGATATAACCCCAGTTCATCATGTGTGGTAGGCTGGAATGACTGAAGGGTGACCGACCCCGTTTCAATCCTGGCCTGCAGAAATATGTATATATTCACTTATCAACTTCCCATCCAAGTGCGTCTGTGAGATGTTTATCTGCTTAATTGCCCATAAGATATAGGACAGTAAAAATGTGGGCTAAGCAACAACTGGGGCAAGCGCTTGAACCAAGTGCTACAGGCAGCTAACAGGGACCGTTCTCAGAACGTTGGCTTACGTTCCCCTAAAATGTAAAAAAATGAACGCAAATCAGTTATTAAGCAAGTCCATAAATCAGTGTTTAAAACGGTCTCCTTATCTTACCACAAATTCACGATGTGTAGATTATAATAATCACTTATAATTTAAGCTGTCGGGTCCAATTTCGCAGGAAACGTCTGTAAGCAAAAAGAAGAAGATTTGGCTACTATATTGCATGTTTGGGTACTGAAGATAGATTGTAGCTTGGTCGTAATTCTTAGAATTTAACCTCGTCATCCACATTAAGAAAATAACTCCGCAAATAACCCGCAATTCTATTTTCCAACAGAGGTGGCAGTAGAGAGGCAAGAATGAAGAACTCCAGCTTTAAATTTCCACCATTTTGGATTTCCTCATCGAGTTTATATTGGTTGTTTGTTTATATATAACCACTGACAGTGACTGATGGAACTAACCCACAAATATTAAGATGTACTTGACATTGTTTAGGCTCATTTTGGCGCTCCTCGTTTTTGGCAGTACAGCTCGCTGGTGAATCAGCAGAGGATGCTATTAAATGTTGACAAATGCTCTCGTCGGCGAGCAGCATAGGTTAAGCTGTCCCTTAACATCCAGCAGGAATAATGAAGCAGGTGCCACGGACAGAGACAAATCGCTAGCGTAGAACTTATCTAAAGCAGCAGAGAGGAAAGATAGGCCGGACAGAGAACGAGAAGACGAGAGAAAGGAGGAGAGAAAGGAGGAGAGAGATTTCATCTGTCCCTAAAAACACTTAAATCAGTCCATGTGCTGCTTCAGCAGCCATTAAAAAAAATTTAACAGTCCTTCTTACAGTTCTCCAAAGCACCGCAGGAATCGATCACAGAGCAGAAGAGCCACCAAATTGCTTCCCAGCAACTCTGGTGTAGACTGCAGAACATGGTCGACTGCTCTTTGCAGCTTAAACTGCATAAGAACCGCCCACTTACACAGGTAGAACCATGACAGGCATGAAAAGAAACCAATCACGTCTTTGTTTCACTTTTACATGCTGTTTAAAGCTGCAATCCGTAACTTTACAGTGGATTAAAGTCAGTTATCAAGTAAGAACATAAAAGATCAGTGTTCAAAACAGTTTCACAACTTTAGCTTTATTTTAATGATTTATAATTTGAGCTGTCGGGTCCGATTTCCCCGTAAATGTCAGTTCAGCTTCATTTGACTTCAATTTACGGAAAGTAAAGTATATAAAATAACCTGCAATTCTTTTTTCAGACATAGATGGCGGTAGAGAGGCAAAAGCTACAGATTACGGCCTTAAGTGTGGGGGTCCATCAGACATTTATCACGATAGTGGACCGGTGCGATACCAATAACTTCAGTTAATTAAGCTCAAAGATGTCTGTCTTTATGACCTTGAGTTGAAGCGACTGTGATAATTAATATCTACTTTACAGTTTTTCAGTCACAACATTAACATCTTCAAAAGAGCATCAGATTCGTCTTTATTTCCTCCAGCTGTTGTGATGGCAGCCACATTTACAGTAACATCTCACCCCGTCTACATACGAGCGCGTTTTCCATCTACCGCGTCTTTCTAGAGGTCGACGATTTCTCCGAAGGTTCTTTGTGGCTTCTGTCTACAACTTCTGAGCTTGTATAAATTCCTCTCTTAACGCTTCAAAGCACAGCAAAGTCAAATGACAAAGGAGCCTCTCACACGCTTGATATTTCTGATGCTTTATCCTCAGTGTTCACCAGTTCAAACGTGCCGTCAGATGTTTGGCTGAGCAACACATAGTGTTTTTGAACTGTCCATCCAGCTTCCTTTGTTCCAGCTCAGCATGTACATGTTTTCTACCTTTATTTATGTTATTTTTTACAAAGGCTCTCTTAGTTTAGCTTCTGTCATAGAAGCAATTTAATATTCCATAGATACAAACGCAGCAGATGTCTCATACAAAACACGACATATTTATGCAGCAAAGCAATGATAAACAAAGCAGGCGGTAGAACTTAAGAAAATACCGTCGCTATAGAAAATACATGTACGCATTTAGAATCTTTGTTATTCTGACTCCAAACATTTGCTGCTGTAATCTTTCCTTAAGTGAAGTGACACTACTTCACTTCTCATATATATATGGTGTGCACACACACATTTACATGCAAACACACACACACACACAATACAATTTCACTGAGCTCTTCCTCATGATCATTTATATAATACATATCTAGTTATGACGTTGCTTTTATTGTTGGATGGCGTTTTCACTGATGTGTCGTGTCTTGATTGGAAAATTATCTCAAGTGTGAAGGTTGGAAAAAAGACAGCAAAATGAGTGTGACGCACGATTGGCTCATTTTACGCCAACCAAACCGAACACCAGAATATATTCCATTCAGTCAAGCTCTGTTAGCCATTAAAGCTTTACTTCTGCTCACAAACTCCATTTGGAAGCTTTCATTATGAAAAAACGAGCAGCCTGTGCCGCAGCCCGCGTTTTCTTTTTAATTTAACTTTAATCAAGAGTAACTGAAAACAATGATCCATTAGCATATTCATACCACATCAGCGCCCCATATCGTCATCTCAAAAAGATATTAGTTCTGGTAATGATTGGGTGGAAAGTGTCATTTTTGACACTCTGTTTCTGTGTAAATACATCTGTACTTGTCTATGCTATACTAGCATACGTGATCTGGTTTAGTTAATCATATTCTGACCTCAGTGAGAAATAAGAACCGTTTCAGACTGCGGCCGGTATACAAAAGCTATCTGCATGCCGCGCTTACTGTAAGTTTACGCTAGTTATGTAACACTACTAAGTTTCTGTAATTGTTAGCAAAAATATTTTTATTTAAAGCAATATTTACATATTTTTCTATGTTTCAGCAGTAATTCATTAAATGATGAGCAAATAATACATTTAGGGTAATAATACAAAAGGGTGACACTAAGATGGTCAAGCGTTATTTTAAAGTTTAATTTTCATTTAATAAAAAGATGTGGGACAGACACAGACCCCTCTACACTTCCAGGCACGTCCTGTTGCAACACAAACCCGAATCAGAACCGAGCTCCTTGGAGCACACAAACACAGCAGATGTCTCATACAAAACACGACATATTTATGCAGCAAAGCAATGATAAACAAAGCAGGCAGTAGAACATAAGTACAGCATGCTGTTAGAACCGCTGACAATCTCCGCGTTCTTCTGCGGCGCGCTCAATTAAATATGAATGATTTTAATCAAAGTAATCACGCGTTCATGTGCGGTAACATTTATTTTGTTGCTGCAAGGCACTGGCGATATTTTATACTTTATAGCCAGTAAGGTATCAGAATGGATGACACATGTTGAAGGTCACAGCAAAAAGAGAATTTTTCTCTGTTTTGTACTCGTACGATATTTCCCGAAGGAGGCTGTGGAATGTGCCTGGATGTAAATGCCAATTACAAGTCGTTTAATTCTAATTATCGTTCCCTTTTGCCCAATAAATCGTGGAAGTAAAAAAGTCTTGCTTGCCTGTGAATGACTGATATGTAGTTACATGAGAAAGGCAACGTTTCTCAAAGTGACTTCTTAATGATACACTCGGAATACAAAATGTATTTTGGCAGCGCTCGCCTGAGCACACTCGTATTCACACATGCATGAACGTGCTGCTTTTACAATCAGCTGAACCGATGCTGATATTTCATCCTTTTCCGCCCAATCGTGAACAATAATACAAACGGAATTTTTTTCGTCTTTCATCACTTTTCCCGCTTCCTAAAATCCAGTGCAACATCTAATTCACGTCCAATTCCTCTACAAGCCTGGTATTCCATCTAATCCAATAATAATGACAACCTGGCTTTCCGCAGCCCTGTTTTATGTCGAATTTCACGGGACATATTATATCCATCCCTCGAGATATTTACCCACTCCGGTGTGTTATGCAGACCCTACATTTACATAATGAAGTCCTCTGTTTATTATAAACGCGTGCATTCATTCCACGGAAGACCATTAAACAAGCACAAAATAGGAAAGAACAGGAAAGTCTCAGTGCCGGGAAGCGTATTAAAATGCAAATGTGACTTAATCTTGATCCGTGACTCTCCACGGGCCGGGGTAACATGAGCCAAACAGGTAATGCATCCTCCCGCTTTGGCCTCCCTCCACCATGCTCCACTGTGAAATGTGGAGATGAAGCATGAGATGGGGATGATGTCTTTTGTTACGATGCAGTTGGCTGGGGCTTTGGCGTGCGCTAGGGATTGCTTGGGAATCGTGAATGTGGCACAAAGGGGCAGGAGAGCAGAGTAATACCCTATACGTTGTTAGCCGTTCCATGGAAGCTAATCATAAACACAGACAACGCAAACTGCAAAATGGCGGTTATTCCCACCTTTCGCGTTCATTTGCACAATAAAACAAGGAGTTACTAAAATTAGTTACTGCTTTGAGAAAATCATTAGTAGAACTTCCTGTTTAATCACATCTTGTCAGGTAAAAAAAAAAATCAAGAGGCCCAATGACGAGGCAAAGCCATAGAGAACCTTAAGGGCCCGCTCAACACGGAACCGAAAAACATTCCGGCTCGTCCCCGATTATAACTTCCAACAAGGTCATCTAACTTTGAAACACACGCGTATTAAAAGAAACTCATTAAAAGAAAGTAACAGCCAAATAACGTGGCTGCACGTCTCAGGTGTTGTTTTTCAATAAGTCTTCATAAGCACGCCAACCTAAACAAGCACAATTAGTCTAGAGAATTTCATTTCTCAACCTCTTCACCTTGGTTTCAACATGAGAACTAAAGGGCTGAGATGAATGTGGAATTAGTGCTGACAGCTGCTGACTCAGGTGCTTGTGATCGGATGCAAAAGTAAACTTCCAAATGGCAATTACATTACGGTCCTCCGGAGGACGCTTTCCATTCTTCTGGATTTGTTGCTCGCCGGGCAAGCGGCCATATCTGTCGTTTGGCTGTGCGAGAGGAGATATGTGTAGTCAACATGGTCACGAAACACTTTTGTCTTCAACATGCAAACAAAACAAGGAGATGGAAAGCGAACAAAAGCCTGGCTGAAACAATTGTCTTGTGGCTGTTGTCATGCCATATTGTTAATAGCAACAACACGTTTTTGCACTATGATAACGCTTCAAAAATAGCAAGAATATGTTGTGCTAAGTGTTTATACAAGTATAAACACATGCCTCACCTTTGTGAATAGTTTGGATGGTGTGTATGTGTTGTGTTAGATGACAAAAGAGACGGTTTCTATTGAATAAATGTTTATCCAAGTCCACACTCGGTCTAGAGCTCTCCTGACTTTAAAGACAATCTTACAAAAACACAAACAATTAAATCAAGACAACATTATACATTGAGGTTTTTGAATTTTCTCAACAAACTTCTTCCTTTAGCCAACGTGTTGGCTCTTATTTTTGTTTGATTTGTTGTTTTGTTTGTTTATTGCAAAACATTTTGGCTAAAAATGTAGGGTTGTAAGACAACATTTCGCTAACATTTCCATTAAGTAACAAAAACTGTAAAAAAGGTACTTTGAATGCTCTAAACATCGTTCAAACATCCAGGTTTTTAGATGGTGTTAACGTTATTGCTTGGTTTTAAGAACGATTTTTTAAAAACAATATAACTTTTTAAAACACTCCACTGACAATTTATTAGCATTTTGATATATAACGTTTAAAAAGAATTCTACTAACTTACTTGAAGAAAATTATCAAGGTAACTACAGATTTCTTATCTCAGCTTTAATTTATCAGCCTTCCATTCTTATATTAATTTTATTTTATATATACGTCTCTTAATATAACAAATTCAGTCATCTTTTTCTTTCTCCCTTTTCATAGACAAAGATATTACATGCAACAGATCACATTAATGCAAACACAAACCTAAACAGTTCTACACACAAACCTCAATTATAGTGACAATTAACAAACGTCATCACACCACCACACAACCCAAAACAATCCACTGTAATAACAATAACAACACCATAAAGAAGGCCAGCGAGCAGCGCCACAATAATCCTATAACTGTAACCGCATAATTTATTCATGCTGAAATGCATGCTGGGAGCTCACAAAGCCTTAACAAATCGGTAACATTGTTAAATAGTCTGTTCAGACAACGTACTTAGGCCGGGATAACGTTTGGAGGGAATATTATTAGTCTAACATATGTTTTATGTAGATTCAAAGTAATTCACATTTGTATTACCGGTGAATCAAAAGTTCTGTGCGCTGAATAAAATGGGATTGCTCTCATTTTAACATTGCAGAAGGTGTTCAGAGGTTGGGCCTGGAGATGACGAGCTGCTGGGCCTGATGAGCTGTTGTTCTCATCTTCCTGAAGGAGCCATACCTCAGAAAAGCCTTTATCCCCGTCCTCTATATTTTATGAGCTGAGATCATCACATGCAATACGTTTCTCATTTCCTGTGTGCGGGTGGGGGTGGCAGTGAGGTGGGTAAGGCTAAAACTAGTAAAAATGAAAGCCAAAATTGTGCTGACCATTTCTGTTGCATTAACGGAAACCGGTCTGAGCTAAGGAAATAATTCAGGCTAAGTTTTTATGGGGTGAACGGGGGACACGGTGCTAACAAAAAATACAGACGTGGGATCTTCTATTGACCCGGCCAATAAGGGGAAAGGGCGACTAGCCAATGCTTAAAACCCTGAATGATCTCTTCCCCTGGCAATGACATTTCATTTGAATGTGACGCTATGCAGTGCAATGTAAAACCATATATTACACGATTACACAATGCACAACATTCTCTCGATGGGCCACTTTGCTCAGTCACTCTCTGGAACTCATCATACAGCACATTAGAGCATTAAAATATGCTGTCAAACAAAAGAGTCTTGGGGGAAAGAGCGGGCTGTGAATGGAGAGAGATATCATCACCGGTGTAATGGAGCAAACTTCTGCTCCTCGCGATCATTTTCTGCTGCAGGTCAGGAGAAAAACATGCCATATAAGGAGAACTGTGTAATACAGATGATCATCTCCGAGTTACTTATACGCGAATTCGTCATTTATCATTTACATTACTGGCATACTTCTTTAGCACCAGGTTTAAGCATCGTGCTAAAGGCACTAGTTCATATCAAATAGCAACTTGTTATCATTCCTGTCAGTGTGGCAAGTACACTATTTAAATTTGTACACCTTGTGAGCCAATCAACCGAATCGTAAATGTCATGTGACCAATCACTTCAGAGCCTCTGGAATCATTTAATGGGTAACGAAACCAAAATATTTGTTAACGTTCAGCTGAATGGTAGTGGAATCCCAGCTAACATTTTTAAGAACGTTGTAGGAATGTTTCCCAAAAACATAAAAAATGCTATTTTGAAAGTTCTAGTAATGTTCAAAACTTAGACATTATTTTTAGATTGTTTCACGTTATTTAAACACTTTTCAATTTTGTAACATTTTCTCGCTCTATAAACGTTACTGCAGGAACGTTTTTGACATTAGTCAAACTTCTGAGGACATTCTCTGTTAGCTGGACAGACAGTTTAATATATTTGTGACAAGCTTTTACATCTTAGATAGACATCCATATACAAACATTTTCTTATATTTGTGTGTGTGTGTGTGTGTGTCTGCCTAAACTAACATCAAAACAACGTTCATGACCTTGAATAAAGATCTCCACAAGCTTGTTAGCACCAGTCATCATCTCCTTTGAGAACCTTCATGTTATCTCCCCCTCTCTGTCTTCTGCCTTTCTTCTCTCGCTATCACTCCGAGCAGACCAGCTCAGCTTCAGCGTAAGCTCATTGAAGCGAAAGTCACGGCGCCAAACAAAGAGACAAAGCGCCGAGTGCTGCCAAGCCATGCACCCACACACAGAACAATAGCCTCAACACTCACTTCCCCCAGCATGTGGCCTCCAAAGCTAAGAACTTCACCAACGTCAGTGGTGTGGTGGGCACACACAAAGCAGTGTCAGGGGTAAGTAGGTGGTACTTATGCTGATCATATTGTTTCATCTCTGTAGGATGACAAGAGAGGTAACAAGCGTGTATTGTAGAGGAGGAGGCGAAGGAGAATCGCAACAGGTGGAGGAAAAGTTTGGGGATTTCGGGAGGTCTCTGACGATGCCTCGTGCTATCAAATACGCGTCAAGATTTCTTTATACAATGCTGTTTATTTTTAAAAAGTAAGATCTGAGCCAAAGCTGTGCCGGAGAACAGTGGGTTGTAACATGGATCATTTGGCAGGAAAACGGGACATGACTGCTGTCTTCAGATCAGACAGAGCACCCCACACACCTTTACATGATGTCTCTGTTTTTAAAAAAAGAAAACGAGGATCCTTTCTCTGCAGTTTATGGGACATCGAGGACGTTAAGAATCTTTCATTGATAAATAATCTGATTGAATTTAAAATGGGTGTACTGTAAATTAATTTCATTGATATTATGAATTAAAAGCTAAACGCATCCAGTGGTTATCTGAATTTTTTTCTCTTTCAAGCGAGTTCAAATAATTCTGGAACTAAACTTTTGGCTAAATTTTCGAATGCACTTGCAACAGAACTTCTCTCAATGGGGCCACTCTGTCTCGCATTAATGATAATAGCTTATTTTACGGCCGCCATCAATTCATCTCCTGAATTTAAATGGCTTCTTTGCAAGATCAGTCATTTTTTTTACAGCGGCAGTGCACATAGCTTGCAGCAGGGGGAGCAAGTGAGCCAGAAATCGGAGAGCCAGAGATTTAGTGGGGTAGATTTCAGCCCCGCTGTTCCCTGGGGCATTGGTGAAAGACCTATCCACTCTGTCATACCCTTTTGGTGATGTTTTGGAGACGACGCCCTTTAAAAGGCCAAAGTCAAGTGACACAGATAAATCTCAGAGCAAGTTAAAACAATGAAGCCGGGGTAAGGTCTGTTTCGACCATTCTGTAAATAAGATGTTTTTAGACACAGCTAAATGCTTTTTTCCTGATAACTGTACAGCTAGACTGGAGATTTCAGCAAAACACCAAAATCACTCTGTCTGATGAAAGACCAAACATGACCAACACAACAACCCCACCAACAGTTCCAAAACATTCTAGGAACATACAAAACGTCCATCATTTTAAATTTTGCAACATTTTTAAATTGTTCCACAACAACTTTTTTTATATATACACGATACATATAATTGATTAAAAATTTTCTGATATATTGTACACGACTGCATTACATTTTAAAAAACATTCTACTAACGTTACGGCAAGCATGCTTTTTGATCATGTTGAAACGACTTTCAGAGAATGTTAACCAATGTTCTGAGAACGTTTCCTGTTAGCTGCGACATCACCTACAAGACTATCAACTCCGTTTGCAAACCTTTGAAAGGGTGAAAAATGTGATGACTGCTTGAATCGTTCATTCACTCCGTCTTTGTGAAAATAAAGGTCATGTTTCCTTAACACAGGAGTGTATTAGTAAACTACCTTCATACACAGTGATGTGGACCCACAAACCAGATTCACTTTAAATTCTCACATTTTATCACTATGGCCCAATGTTCCACAATCATTGATATTATCCACATACAATATACATATGGTTGTGTGTCCTCAACTAAATCATATTACATCTGCAAACAAACCTAATAATATATATATGTGAATCACTCTATGAATATATATGTCTGCATTACTGTCTTATCTCCCGATCTTATCAGTGTAAAAGTCATTTCTGTTTGCCAGTATCGCATACAAAAGTAATTCTATTCCTGTTCAGGTGCCTTCATTTCACTATAGATATAAACAAACACCCCACCAGACAAGCTAAGAGCAGGACCAATGGAAATTATGTCTTGTGAACAATATTTTACGACACTGTCACTTACTGAGGTAAAAATTTGGAAGGCAGCAAGCCAATGACAGTGAAAGGATTAACAACCTTACCTGCTTTGACAGACAGTAGGAAATACACAGTTCTCAACCAGGTTAACATCTGACACCCCATGTTTTCACTATGAATGTCAGAAGAAACATTTTGATTATGAATTCTCCCAGTCATATTTGCATGCCAGTCTCCCACCATGTTTTCTGACTTTGTCACCTGCACCGAGATAACTTACGCTTCCCCTATTACAAATGCGGGGATGCAATTTGCACCTGGTTTCAATATATCAGATCTGAGAGTCTGTTAGTTTATACAAATATGTCTGAGAATAAGCCATATGTAAATAAGTCACGGTTTACAAAGCCTTGGATGTTACAGTTATGAATTGTTTGAACAAACAATGAAACTAAACTGTGTAACTAAACAGGGCAGGATTTGGGACTCCAGATCTTGTCTGTCTCTGGTAAATTGGTCCCTAAGCTGGTTTATACCTTCCTGCTGAATGATCAAGTGCAGTTAAATAAATTAATTCAAGGATAAGCCATGCAGAGACGGAGCATTTACAAGTTTAGGCAACAACACGTTTAATATTCCCACTAACATGCAATTATAATTTGATTAGACCAAAGACCTTAACAACATCAGTTTTACCTTTGTTAAAAAAGTCAAAGTCATTAAAGTTAACTGTTAGCCTAATGGCTAGCTCATGGCGAACTAAACAAAGTTAGCCATGAGCAAGAGATTTGGCGTGTAGGCACCTATTCATCATTATTTCACTCATAAAGCATACCAAGTTTGGTAAATGCTTGTTACTGGGTTAAAAAAAAAGAAAATGACAACTAATGATTAATCAAAGCATGATACACAGACATTTGTCCAATCAAATGTTCTCTAGAATGAGAATGCCCCGCCCCCTAATACCAGCTGCAATCAACTAGCAATAAAATCATCACTAAGTAAAGTTCTCCGAACAAAAACTCTGTCTGACCAACCAGTGTTAACTGTGCAGAAAAACAACTATATAATGTAGCAGTTGTCTATAGCAGAATCCAACCTGCTTCTTTAGATGAGGTCATCTAAAAAACACTTTAAAACGTTAACTTGTCTTAACCGTTCTCCTGAGTGTAGTACACATGTACATATATGCATATGGTATAATGTTCTAATCCAGGTTAAGCGATATCTCAGATAACACGGAGTGTTCTCAGAATGTTGGCTAACGTTCTTTAAAAAAAATTCCTCAAAAATGTTCATAAAAAAGTACTGTAAGTAGAACTTATTTTAATATTGTATACCATATACATCAAAAATGTTTTCCAAAGTTGATAGCAAAATGTTTACAAAATTAAAACGTTGGATTAAAATGTATGAATGAATTTCTTATAACAAAGCAATCTAAAAACCTGGACGTTTGAACGTTCCTAGACCATCCAAAAACGTTTTTGTTACTTCATGGAAACGTTCTTACACCTTAAAACTGTTAGCTAAGAAAAGTTGGGTCTTATTTATGAATACCCTAAAAAAACCTGGTTACAGTAAACGTGCTTACAGTTTACAACCTTCGCGTAATATCACACCAGGACCTCGAACATACAGCAACCGTTAAACACGTTTACTTCCTCTGAGGGCAAATATACTGTCACCCCTGCTGAAGCCAGTGGCTCTGCAGGTGGGGAACTAAAGGCTTTTGTAGGTCCCTTCCCGCACTCTACCGTGCATGTTAAATATTTTTACAAGTTCCGAACTCGCCTCCATTTTTCTCGGAGGAGAGGAACGTGGGAAAGATGGCTATCATGAACGAGCATGTTTCATTAAAAAGAGGCTAATGGGTACTCTTTGAAGCCTCGCCAATGGCTCTCTCGTCAGCGATCGCTGCGCTACACTGATTGCTACAGCCGCTTCAGCATCACTTACCGTCACATTAACACACCAGCATGTGCTGCCTCCTCTGAACATGGCCTGATAGGGGTGCGTCAAATTAATGAAGCGGGGAAGATCTGCTCTCTTTTCTGTAGACTTGAAAAGCTCATTTAGTCCTTTATGACTCGCATGTCTTTCTCTGGATATCTGGCTCGCGTTTAGAGGGGAGGGGGTTAATTTTTCCTTTACGAGACTGCCGCCGATAGCTAAAAGCCAGCTGTTACCTGTTTGTTTGTCCGTAAATCTTTTACTTGTCAATTACTTGGCTAAGTTAAGTGAATACGGTACTTCTCTCGAAGTTGAATTCCAGCGTGCTTGTGGATCTCCCATTGAAAATCACACGGATTCAGTCAAAGAACCAGACGTGAATCAGGCACTTTTGCTTGTTTTGTTCTAGCGTTAATGCTAGCCTCTTCTTGCACAGTTACCGCGCTTCTTGTAGGTGGCATTTTCCACAAATAGTGTACAAAATATAAGGCTTGAAGCTCCGCAGTTCTTTAGAAACGCGAGTACTTTTTCAACAAGATGAATTACTGTGTATAACATGCTTTATTTTCATTAAATAAAAATACGTTATCAACAAAACAGATGCAGAATGCGTAACGTGGTCGCAACCCAGCTAACAGGGAACATTCTCCAGACGTTCCCTAAAAGTTATCACATTCTTGCAGTAACGTTAGTATATTTTTTTAACGTTTTAACGTTATATATCAAATATCAAAAAT
The DNA here is from genome assembly GCA_036877585.1 of Botia kubotai. NCBI lineage: Eukaryota > Metazoa > Chordata > Actinopteri > Cypriniformes > Botiidae > Botia > Botia kubotai. The sequence goes on along the minus strand of JAZGTI010006302.1, from coordinate 1,668 downwards.
GTTATTTTTAAGAAGTTAGTGAAATGTTTTTAAATCGTTACAGAATTTTTAAAAAGTTAATTTTTATTACCAAGCAATAACTTGATAATACAATGTCTAAAAACATTTATATAATTTTCAAAATAACATTTTTAACATTTCTGTAATTGAATGGAAACGTTAAGAGAGCGTTCTAACAACCTAAAATTGGTAGCTGGAAAGAAGCAGGCAGTCTAAACTGTTGCCTGAAAAATATTACACCGAGTAGATGCCAGCTAGTTTGGGGCCAAATATTGGCTTTTAGTAACTGAAGAACTATTTGTTACAAATATTCGATGTGTCTACAACAAGCCATGTTCTGATTTGTTACATAATTTCTAACAATAAAAACGTACTCAGATGTATCCCATTCATGCAAAATGTCAAGTCATGACAATATTCAGTATCACACCTATGTTGTTCAGCGTTACTATCTGTGCTCATGAGCAGTAAAATGAGTTTCCAGGAAACCTGGAAGACGGTCTCAAAGGATAGTTTCCTCATGCAGAATACCCTCCGAGCTCCAGGCTGCACAGCATTACTGAAGAGACATTACGCAACACTTCAGAATGTGGAGGGACAATAAACAAGCAAGTCATTATTGTCCAAACAATATCTGGACGTGATAAGACAGTCTGAATCACCTTCAAATCGCAGCTGTTGTTTAAATCCTGGAGGAAGCTCTCTTTTAGCATTCCTATCGCAAACGGTAAAAACGTAGCATTTATTATAACGTAGCAACTACTACTACAAAAAAATTGAACATTTTTAGAATTAAAATGATAATATTCGCTTGTAATCCACAGCTACATTTGCGGCCGCCGATATATAAAGGTGCTTCATTTGCATTCAGACAGTGTAGTCACATCAATCTGGGCCCACCAGATCTTGGCTTCCTTGTTCAAACCACATCAGTTCCATGAAGTTCAAAACACCAGGCAGAGTTTTAAAGAGCTTTGAAGTGCCCAACTGCATGAATCACTATATGAATCACCTGGCTTCAGATCTCAAGAAAAATGTCCATTATGAATTGATTTCCTTAATGATCGGTCTATAGTTCTACTAAACGTATAGTTCTTGAGATCTTAGTGCGGTCACAAAGCGTCAAACCATCGAAAGCACTTAAAGAGCACTCTCTTAAATGATCTGAACACATCAGTCATAAACGAGATTCACGCGTCCATTGAGTCTAAATGTCACCGCTAGTGGTTATTTATATGGGGATTTTGACAGCGAGTCTGTATCGTATCCATCATTATCTTTTCAGTGGAGAAAAAGCGTGTGGAAGAGGAGTGTTATGTTTCAAATGACATATTCTTAACTGTAAAATTACTGTAATAAAAATAACTGTAAAACTGTAAAAAAGGTCCATTTTGTGTTAAATCAAAGTTCACATCTGAGGTAGGAAAGTTATTTTTAAAGCTGAGAATCATTACTTTTTGGATTAAAAATAAAGCAAGTGCTTAACAGATGAGTGTTCGAAATTGTCTCCTTTAACCCGGTTTGCAATGCTAAGCTTACATTAATGATTTATCATTTGAGCCGTCTGGTCTGATTTCGCGGTAAATGTGAGTTTGGCTGCTTTTATTTCAGCATACATATTAAAACTATGTAAAGTAATCTGCAGTTTTGTGGTTCGAACAGAGATGG
>JAZGTI010006301.1:12397-23687 GCA_036877585.1 Botia kubotai | reverse complement strand
TGCAATGATGATGATGTCGTAGTCCTGGCAGCCTGTGACTGTGCAATGATGATGATGTCGTAGTCCTGGCAGCCTGTGACTGTGCAATGATGATGTCATAGTCCTGGCAGCCTGTGACTGTGCGATGATGATGTTGTGTCCGCAGTGAACCCGAGCACCTGCAGTAGTACGGGCTCTGAGCGTCTGGCCCGCTTCTTCAATAAGAAGGTCACGACCCTGCAGGCCGGCTCACCCTGCAATGACTTCAAAGGCTACTGTGACGTCTTCATGAAGTGTCGTCTGGTGGATGCCGATGGCCCTCTGGCTCGACTCAAGAAAGCCATCTTTAACCCGGAGCTGTACGAGAACATCGCCGAGTGGATCGTGGTAAGTGTCTTTGTCAACATGGCTGTGTGGATTAATGGTGTTGCCCAGATCTGGTTGTGTGTTTATAAGTGTGTGTGTTTTCTGTGCACAGGCTCATTGGTGGGCGGTTTTACTGATGGGTGTGGCTCTGATCATGCTTATGGCTGGATTTATTAAAATCTGCAGCGTTCATACACCAAGCAGTAACCCTAAACTGCCCCCTCCAAAACCCCTGCCAGGTAATTTAAACTTATTACCTTACACTTCCCCAACAAACAGCAGGTAATTTACCCCCTTCAGGTGTGTTTATTGTCAATGAATGATCTGCTTTAATCACTCATGTGCACTTACATCAAAATGCAAAAACTAAGGTCGATGGCTAAAATGTAGTTGATAATATCAGTCTTCTGGACCAGAAGGATGGAAATAATATGCTGTGATACAGGAATACCAGACCCAACAGTTTGTAAGTCAATATAAAATTTTAAATAATTATTATAAGCGTTATTTTAAACTAAAAAAATATGGATTGCAATGTTTATGTGCCAGAGCAGAACTGGCCCTCCCAGTTAAGCATGGTTTCTTTCAAAGTTCTATTTGGAGACTGATTAGCTTGGCTTAGGGTTTGTAAATTGTTAATAGTTGTGTTGTTTTTAATATAATGATCTAACTACAGTCTTAAAGACTCAACTGTTTCATTATTTTTTTATTCTCCCATCCTTTTTTTTTCTAAGCACCATCTCCATGTAAGATGAAACAGCATATCTTGTTTAATGATACCTGTCATCTATCATGTTAATTGACTCAATGTCACATGGTCTCAAACAGTACATACTGTTTTAGTAGACAGTGTAAATGCCATACCCTCTCATAGACCACTGAGAGAGGTATGAACCTTCGTACTCAATGACAGGTATTTCTAATGCACGTCTATATATTCAAATGGTTCAGATGTGTTATAGTTATCATCAGTTTAGTCAACTTTATATTCATAAATCAATTACAATTATAGTATCACTAATTACTCCTACTAATATCCATCTTATAATGAACAATAAAAGTAGCAATAATAGAATGTATTCTGTATTCAATGTTTTCAGTTTTTCTTTTCATTATATGTAAAGCTGCTTTGAAACGATGCAATGCAAAATAAATTTGAATAGAATAAATCACAGTATTATAATGAGTAGTGATTACTGTGATGTCCGAGTAAGTTCACACTGTCTCCTTTTTTATGTCTTTTTCTGTCTCTCTCTCAGGTACACTGAAGAGAAGACGAGCTCAGCACGCCAACCAACAGCAGCATCATCAGCATCACAACCAGAACCAGCATCCACATGCTCATGGTCATCAGAATCAGCGCCAGGCTCCACGTCAGGCTCAGCCTCAGCGCCACAGACAGCCCAGAGAGAACTACCAGATGGGCCAGATGAGACGCTAACACCACTCCCAGTGCCTGCCCCCCGTGGTACTGCAGTCACCTGAAGCCTCTGGTCCACATCACCACTGGAGAATCTAACATCCAATCTTCTGCAACTGTGAGCCAACACTCAGTGCACTGAGGCAAGACTGGGTCAGAACATCTACAGTTCAGTTGTTTGTTCTTGTAGGTTGCAGAACATTCCTCAGGTTCACAGTTGTAGAACTCTGTAGTTTTAGATTCTCTCAGTCTATCATTGGACCAGTGGGCTTTACTCCAAAGAATCAATCTGGGTCGGCCAACGGCACCCAAAACCACACCACCAGTCCACCCGTAGGACCCCTACTGATCTCCACACTACTTTTTTGACAGTAAACATAGTCTTTTGATTACGAGTCATGCACTAAACTGGAGCAGTTTACAAGAACAGATCTAGAGTCCATAATGCTTCCACCCCTCAGAAACTTCTCAGACTCAAGACCCCGATCCAGCCGTCTGGAGTTTCTCTTTGGAGTAAATATGAACTTCACCATTCTGACATTTTCCCAGCCTGCTTTGGGAAACACACAACAGCTCTGTTGTTTTTTTTATTTTATTTGGTTTACCTTGTCGGAGTACTTGAGTGCCGAGATTTGCCGAGGTATTTGTAGATAGAGCATCTTCTGTATTCTCTCTTGAGTTCTTTTGCTTTTTTATTTTTAAAACTCTTTGAATCCATGAAGAGTCTTGCTTTGATGTGAAAATATTTTTTTTAGCAGCATCCTTAGCGGGAAACGTGCAACACTTCGGTCAGATGTTGCCATGTCATCAGAAAAGGACTTTTATTTTGTAAGACCAGAAACGTCAAGCCTTTGCTTTTCCAGAAGCTGACACACCTGTATAGATTCACAGCTGTATAGAGAAATGATATTAGCTGTATTATATGTGAGAACAAATAATTTCTTCTACTGTCGATAAGAGATTTTACTGTTGCAGTTTTGTTGAAAACACTCAGGACTCAAACACTGATGAAGGCGATCAAGGAGAAATGCACCAGTTTGTGAGCTGTTTTCATCATCCACTTGCATCATCACTTCATTCCCTGGAAATATCTGTTGACATATTTACAATGTTTTTTTTGTACATATCTTCCACACTTACAGCTTGTGAGAGAGTGACGGATCATCAGGAAACAAGTTCCTGTTGTGATGATCCAGCGCTCATTTTCTGTACCTTACACTCACTGCACTTCCTGTAAACTGCCTGAATGAGGAACATGCATGTCTTACACACACACACACACACACAAGACGAAGACAAAAATTCTCGCTTCACCTGTATTTGTAGGTACTGAAGACAGCATAAAGAGCTTAGAAATACAAATAGTATCTTGATTGGTGCAGATCTAAGGTGTCTGTATCTACAGTTTTCTTTAGCCAGAAGAAACTGAACTCCAGCTGTTGATGAGGGTAAATTTTGACCCCAAAACCTTTTTGAAGTCAATGAATGAGCTAGAGCATTTATGTTGATAATATCATCATCATCGGGGCTTTTCAGCAGGGCAAATTACCCATGAAACCTTACAGTTCTTGCTAGTACTGTCTTTGCAGGCCCATTGGACAATTTAAAAAATATATATATTTAGCATATTATGTAACTAATTTAGCAAAAGCGTCTCTGTAAAAAAGGGTTGCTTTAGGGTTAGGGTTAGTGACAGAGTTCCCCACTGATGTTCACACTAACTTCAGTTTGAGAGATTCACATTAGCATTACCATCATCATCCTCAAGACAGACATAGGCAAATAGGTAACGGTCTCAGGTGTGTATGAAAGACAAGTGACAGACCTCTATGACAGGGAATTAGTCAGAGGCTTTCAGTCCTGTTTCTGGAGATCCATGGTCCTGCAGCTCTGATGTTAATCAGACAGCCAATCCAAACCTTATGACGAGGGCTGGAGCTGACTCTGGAAAGGAACAGGACCGAAAACCTGCAGACCAGCAACACATTTGATTTGATCACAGTGTAAGCGAGGCAGTAATGTTTCTTCAGTATTTTCAGCTGAATATTTCTTCTGAAAGTATTTCTTCAGCTGAATGAACAACATGATGAATGTGTCATTCACCTGACTGAGGTCTGTTATGATTGTGTTTAATGCAATTCTGACACCATGAAATGAAATTTTTATTTTTGAATCATTTGACATCAATAGCTCAAACAGGTCATATGCCGTTTAATTTCTGCCTGTCCATGTCATTGGACAGACTGTCCACTTGTAAACTATGAACAGTAACTGGAGAGTTTCTGTTGTATTTGAAGATTAATTTTGATCCTTTGTTTGCCTCTAGAAAAGAGTTTGTCAAATCCAGACTGAACACATGGATGTGTGCTTGTATTGTCAGGATGAACTTTTTGAACATAAAGGTTTTATTTCGCATACTGCCATAAGAAATGAGGTGATTGATGTTTTCTCTTGTGTTCTAGACTGAACAGAAGAGATTAAATATTTGCCTGTGTTTGACTTCTTACATTTTCTCATAGTCTTGGTAAAACATCATAGAGGAACAAGCACAGAAACGTCAAAATGTTGTAATGAACATGCAGCTGATCACTTTAGTTTAAAAACAAATGATAAACAAAAAAGATTAATACTTCTGTCTGTAAATGTTCACTGTGTTTTATACAGTAACTACATTTTTGTTCACTTTGAACATTTTTACGTAACATTTCAAAACGTATTGTGCAAAGAGATGTAATTTTTGGAGTACTTGAAATGCATTAATAAAAGACTTGGTTGATTCACTTGGCATCTGAGAGGTGATTTGTGACTCAGTTTGATTCTGATTTGTTCTTTCTAATTCGATGTTGTCTGAGATGATTATTGACTATGTTTGCTTCTGAATATTCAGTTCTTTCTGATTCAATTCAATTTTATTTATATAGCGCTTTTTACAATGTTACATTGCTTTAAAGCAGCTTTACATAGAGAAACAAAGAATAATAATAAGAAACCAAAACTCCAATGATGTACAGATGGAGAAAAAAACCTTGGGAGAAGCCAGGCTCGACCGGGAGGGCCAGTTCTCCTTTTATTCACTGGCATTTAGAAGGTGATTTGTAACAAATTCTGATTTCCCTAATAACAATGAGCTTCCTGACTGTTCTACATAAGTTTTGACAAATTCTGTACAATTTCCAAATATCCTGGCTGTGACTGAAACATGGAAAACAATCAACATTCTGGCTAACCTTAAGTTTGCTGAGACACTTCAGCTGGTGATCATTCTGTGTGATTTGAAAGCTTGTTTATTCATGGGGACCAAAAAATGTCCCCATGAGGTCAATATTTACTGGTGGTGTTATACTTGTGGGAACATTTTGTCGCTATAACGTAGTCAATACTGGGACCACACACAGTGTCATCATTAGTGTGACTACAGACAAGTACAAGGTGACATTTCTACAGACATACATGATATGAGAAAAATTTGAGGAATCAGACAATCTTTAGCTTCAGACTGTGTTCAGTTGTATGAAGATTACTGTACTAACAAAAAATATGTATAACATCCAGATGGTAAAATAAATTCTACATTTAACATGCATATAAAACATACATCTACAAATAATGTGTGTGTGTTTGTAAACAAGCACAAATCATTGTAAACATTATTTTATTGCAACACTCAAAAAATGCAAATACACAATTTAAAACTTATAAGATTTTACATTTTAGTATTTCATTACAAAAACCTATTTTTCAAAAGTACCTATTTTTCATTTATGAAAACTGTCAAATCTAAATTAACAGAAATCTGAGTAAATGGGCTTCCTGGGAATCAAACCCACAACCTTTTGTGCTGCTAACGCAATGCTCTACCAATTGAACTACAGGAACACTAAACACAAAAACACATGAACCACACAATAAAAGAGCACACAGAAGTAGCAGTTAAATCAGCACAATTAAACATGAAAATGTAATCTAGTGGCAACAGTATTTGAAAATTTCAGAATTCAGCATTTTTTTACTTTTTTAGGAACCATTTCACATGTGACTGTCTGCTGCTCATTAATGCACCAGATGAACATGTTTGTCTGTGGAGACTTTTGTCATGATAATATGATTGTTAGTATAAAAATTCAAGTGAATGTTTGGTCATTTTTGCTTAAATTGCCATCTGGACACTTTTCTTACCTCATCAGCATTAGATCATGCGAAAAATTCTGTGGATTAAACCCAGAACATTTAAATTAAATTTTCCTTCACCTTCCATCAAGCTTCATCTCCATCAGTAGTTTTAGCTCATGTTGATCATCTCATATTTGTCCTTCATGCTGCTGTCTTCCTCATCGTCTTCTTCCTCCTCATCTGGTTCTTCATGGGGTTTGTCAATGTGGTCGGAGTGATGCAACTCAATCAACAGGAAGTAGATGACTGCCCCAGCCACGCCCCCTACCAGAGGCCCGGCAACAGGAATCCACCACCAGTTATCTGCAGTGCTAAACAATCACAATATATATCACGACTCTCCCAGTACAAAGAACACAAGCTCACAATTACATTTTCAATCACAATATTTCACCCTCTCCTCCAGTACAGAGAACACAGGTGCTGCACAATCACATTTCCATTTACAGTAACATTTCCTTTCACAATCACAATATATCATATACAACTCTCCCATTACAAAGTTCAGGTGTCTTACCTGAACACTTCCATTCCCCAGCCTGCCACTGCGGTGAAGAGTCGTGGGCCCAGATCGCGTGCAGGGTTCAGTGGGTAACCACAGTTGAGCCCCATAGAGACACTGATACCCAGAATAATCAGACCAATGGCCAGAGGCTCTACCCCTTTAGGGGCTCCGATATTTCCCACATCAATGATGGCCAGAATACAGAGAACTAGCATTCCTGTACCAAACACCTGAAACAAGCAGATATAAGCTGATAAAAACAGCCTTTATCATTACAGATTATCAACGACTAAAGAAGAACTTCCACTGGAATAAGTAAAATGTTGTCATCTAAATTGAGATCAAATTGTTACTGTGTCAAGTCCAATACCATGACATTCGGGAAAAATGGGAGAAAAGTTGAATTAGGTCACTTGGTTTTTACACTCATCTGATTGATGGCTTTCTGGGTAGAAACGTTAAGCCAATCAATGTGCATTAGGCAAATTTTAGACTCTAAACTGGGTTGCTATAATTTGTCTATTTTACCCACCTTTTTAACTTTTTCCAGCACTGTACCATCAGGCTGTACCCATAGAGTGTGCTGTACAACAGTGAACTGTGTGTCTGATTCATGTGTGTTTATCTGATCTTACCTGATTACTCACAAACTTTAAAGAAATTATTGATTTTAACGTGATATGATGTGGAACTGGCCTATGGCCCGGGATGCTGGGATAACCTGGTTTCAACCTGGTTTGAAAAATGATTGGATGGACGGACAGACAGACAGATAGATCCACCTGATCCACAAACCCGCCCATAACTGTGAGGTGTCGTCCAGGGTAAGATGCAAAAATGTGTCCTGTAGCGTTAATCCCCGTCACTGACAGAATTCCATTTGTGAAATCCATGAAGGCATCTGAACAATAAACATAATAACCACATAATTCCCAAACAGAATCCAATGGGACAAAAGGAGAAAGAGAAACAGGAAATGATTTTATCCTTCATGTGATTGATTGACTCTCTACAGCAATTTGACTAGAGGAAACTCACCATAATAGATTCCAAACACCCCGGCCGCCCCTACAAATGCCCCCAGCAACTGTGCCAGGACATAGATGGGAAATTTCCATATCTTCAGCTTTCCCAGGATCACCATGGCAAGAGATACAGCTGGGTTTAGATGACCACCTGACAAACAAGCGAACACATTCACTGATGTCAGCTCAAATCACCCAGAAACATAACAAATGAGATCTCATTCATATCTCACTCTGTTCTCATGAGCCAGATATTACATTTCTATCTGTTAAAATAACATTGACATTTTCCTCCAGCTCAGGTTTTTAGTTTAACACAATCAAAACATGCATTGAGGTTCATTTTATTATGTTCTTGATTAATTCTAGCAATGTTCATAAATTTCTACGTACCGTCCTATTCTTAACTAGATGACTTTCTACAAGCCCTCCAAATGAACTCTTGTGCTCTGTGTGCATGTAAAGCAGAACTGTTCTAAACACACACACCCTGCCGTGTGCTCAGATCAAAACACAGATCAATGGATTGTTGCCCTGAGCAACAAATGACCTCAGAATACAGCAGAAAGAAAGTTTGGTCAGAATTGACCAATCAAACCAATCCTGATGATGGCTGAGTGAACATCACCGATGTTTTACAGACTTCAGGACAAAACAGAAAACGAGCACAACACCAAACTACAGACAGATAAAGATTTATTGATCAGTTCTGAGAAGTTCTATATTATTTCTGCTCTATTCAGTTTCACACAGAATCTGTGGTGCTTATATAATATAAAGTTGTGTGCAGTGCGGTTCTGCATGCTGTTATTTAGTGTTTACCGGACACTCCGCCAGCCACATAAACCCCCATCATCAGTCCAGTGCTAAAGCCGATGTGGACAGTCAGAGGTTCACCCAGAGTGTTTCTGCTCAACACCGTCTGAGCAACAGAACCACAGCCGAACAGCTGACACACACACAGACACACACAGACACATGGTTACACTTCACATCACTGTTGAGCATGACAACAATACTGATCTGGTGTTTTCATTGTCATTTAAATTGCCATTGTTAAATAAAATTCAGAACACAAATTAAAAACTACATTGTTAAAACAACTACAAAATTACAAATAAAATGAAACAACTGAAAGAATTAATGTTTACTATTTTTCAGTAAGAGAATTAACCACTCACCACCAGAACAAATGTCCCCAGAAACTCGGCCAGGAATTCTTTAAAGATGCCGTGTTTGATAGCGCAGCGATGCTTCATGATCGCGCGTCTGGCACATTCACACACTGTGTGTCCGATCCGACGTTCAGCAACATTAAATCTCGTCCGACACACGGCATTGATCTGTCACCACACACGCTGCATCAGTGACGTGTTAAACTCAATCTGGCCTCCAGCTCTGTCATCAACTTACTTTATACATGTATGGGAAATCTCTGAAACATTGTGAGACTTTCTAGTAACAAATGTTCTTTCAAGTATCTTCAAGTAATATATTAATGTATGTCATCAGTGAAGCACATACTGCACAAGTATTTCGTTCTTTTGGTAAAGCTCATTCAAACACACGCACGCACACGCTCGAGGTCATTTAACAGTCCTGCATCGTTTCTTCAAAGTCGTTTGTCGGACCCTGGATAGATGTTCAGTCCATCACAAACACACACTGTGTCAAGAACAAAATTCCACCTTTATTATTCCACAATGTTTAACATGTTTATGTTTAAAGTATCTTATAAAATCCATATAAAGTCGGAATTGATCGGAATCTTTGTGTCAGTGTAAATAAGGAGATCACAGGTTGCCCAATGGGACAAATAACCTACAGTTACCCGTTAGCATAGTAAATACTGTACAGACTGTCCTTTAAAAGGAGGCGGGGGGAGGGGCGTGTCTTACAGCCACGAGCCCGTGAATCCTGTCCACCCATTGGCTGCTAGAATGTGACGCTACGCGATTTGGCGTTTCTTTTAAAAAGCAGGCGGGAAGCCGCGGTTTTGTTTCTTTATTTCTGTGTGATCGTGTCACAACAAGCGGTAAATTCAGGAGCAGCAATGGTGAGAACTAAAGCGGACAATGTTCCCGGCACTTACAGGAAAGGTAAGCAGAATTGAAGAGAAACAGCACCGTCGAGAAGTATGAGCATTAAACCTAAAAGCCAGCAGTGCAATTTATTTACTTAATAAATGTATATCTTGCTTTATAAACCTTTACAGAAGGATCTGAAGGTCGCTTGGAAAATTTTTAATTTTGATATGCCTGTTAATGTTTGCGTATGTCTAATGTAATTGTTAAGAGGCCTAATCATTAGATACTAGCCTCTCCCGCCATTTGTGATGCGTTTTAAAATAAGATTTACTCGTTACATATACGTGTCATTAATGTCAGGTTATTCTTAAATGAATTTACTCGGGCTGTATTTTATCTTGTACATTTTATTTAATTGAGTCTTTTTTATGTTGTCATCGAAGCTGTTGCCGCTTCTGCGCCCCGGAAGTCACTCGGCGCGTCCGGATCCATGAACGCTCAGAGCAGCGGCGCGCAGCTGGGCACGCCTGGTAAGCGCACATTGGGCACGCACACATTTTGTACGCATAGTTATTTTACTGTGTATTTGTACGCTTTAAACATGGATATTTCGCTACATATCAGTCCTGTTGCTTATTAATGTTACTATAAATGTAGTTTCATGGGGCGATTTTAAGGGAATGAAGTGATGTGTTGTAGAGAAACCCTTTGGCTATTCAGTTTTGTTGGTTTGGTTGGTCAGCCAAAAATAAATATGCTGGAGGAAACCCTGTGTGTCCGCGCCCCACCCCGACATGGCAGAAGGGGATTGGAGATTTCTTTGGGGGTCCCAGCAGGAAGCCAGAGAAGGAGAATCTTCATCCAGCGTCTGATGATGAAGAGGCAGGAGGAAGTGGTGTCAGCAAAGCGCCCAGGAAGTGAGTATAAAGACATGACCATACACACCGTCTGCTGAACACCAGCTTTGGCTGTGCTTGTGATATTCTGTTTGAAGAGTTGTTGCTGATGTGACGTGACTCGTGTCAAATGTGCGTTTGTGTTTCAGGTCCAGACCAGTCATTGTTGATGAGGAGGATGATAAATGATTTAATGAATTTCTCTTTGTTTGTTTGTTTATTGCCACGATTTTAGTGTAAATCTTTTGTAAATACTTTATTTGGATGTTTTTTGTACAGACATTTAATAAAATGTTTCTTTTCTGAAAAAAAATCACTTGTCACTTGTTACTAATCTAGTATGTCACAAATTTACAAGCTTAATGTTTTAAAGGATTAGTTCATCCAAAAATCTTAAACCTTTCCCTGTTCTGTGAAGCAAAAAATGATGTCTGATACATTTACTTTTATTGAAACAGTGTCAATGTGATATCATATTATGAGCAAGTAAATTATGGCACAGTCAGTTTTGGATGAATCTTTCCTTTAAATATTTATACAAATCTGATGTCCCACACTTTTAAAAGTCTTCTAGGTTTATGCATAGCCATGTTTAAGCCAATCTTTGAGTGTCCTATTGTTACATTAATCAGGGAAATTTGTTTCTAACATTAAGTTGTTTTGTCCGCTAGTTGTTTGATCTACAGTTAGTGCAGCTTTTGTCTGATTGCTGGAGAAACAAATTACAGTCTTTATTCTTGTGGCTTATGTTGTGGAAACTCTTAAGCAAAAAAAAAAAAAAAATCAAGCCTTGAATCTGACTCCTCGTTTTATACACATTAGATCTCATCCCACAGCCTTGAATCTGACTCCCCTTTATATACACATTAGATCTCATCCCACAGCCTTGAATCTGACTCCCC
>JAZGTI010006301.1:2332-12347 GCA_036877585.1 Botia kubotai | reverse complement strand
CTGGACTCCACCCAGTTAACAGCATTGAAGAGAGCAGCTGTTCCCCCATAGCACGCGTTAGTGGTGTCGACACCCTCCACATCTGTGTTGCCCGATTCCTCGAACAGCTGCATCAGGACCGTCTTTACAGACTTGGACTTGTCAATAATGGTCTCCGTGCCAACCTCCAGCCTGCCCACACTCTCATAGGACAGACTGTTTCTCTCCATCAACAGCTGGACGACCGTCAGGCACAGAGAGTTAATGTCCTCGCGGTCTGTGCAGAAGCCCATCCTCGCCTGGCCCAGCCCTATGGTGTATTTCCCTGCCCCAACTCCATCAAACTCCTCCAGCTCTGATTGGTCTACGTATTGAGAAGGCATGTACACCTCCATGGCGATGATTCCCACATCTTTAGGCCATGCAGCCTCACAACTTGCAGGTAGTGGTCCAGGCATTCTTAATGAACTGAGATGAACATGTCAAATGCTTTAAAACCTGCTATAGTGAATTAGTTAAAGGTTAAATCATGTCTGTTACATTACATAATTCTGTACCGATTACAGATCTCAGATGTGATGTTTTCATGTGCTGGTGCTTTCACGGAATAACAAACTCGGAATAGCTTTGTGAAATGTATGTACATTAGCCTATGTCCTGTTTGGAGGGATGTTTGTGCTGTTTCTTAGCGAGGAACCATCACATTAAAGGTCTGCATGCTGCTGTCAGGCTCTGTTCTGCGTGCACACAGCAACTTTTTTTGTTTAAAAAAGTTTATCTTGTGTACAGAAAGACACATTTCATGTTCTATTTTACAAACAGAGAGAGAGAGTTGGGGGAAATAAATTCGACCTCATCCAGGCTGGGACGTAACACACATATCTTGCTCACAGTTAGTGGACAGTCTATTGTCAGACCGTCCGCTCCCATGCAAATAAAAATAATAATAATAAATAAGTAAAGTAATAAAAATAATAATATATAGGGAATAAATAAAAAGAAATAAATGGTTACCAACTGCCACAGTCTGTAATTTGTAAAACAAAGACCTCTCATTTGCATTACCAGTGCTCCCTTAAAGCACATCACAGCAGGTGCAGAAGGATGTTTACCTAATCAGTTTAACTAGTTTACATGATGTTTACCTAATCAGTTAAACTAGTTTACATGATGTTTACCTAACCAGTTTAACTAGTTTACATGATGTTTACCTAATCAGTTAAACTAGTTTACATGATGTTCACCTAATCAGTTTAACTAGTTTACATGATGTTTACCTAATCAGTTTAACTAGTTTACATGATGTTTACCTAATCAGTTTAACTAGTTTACATGATGGAATTTTTCGTTTGATCGGTTAAGAAAAGATTTATCCCAGAACTCTCAAACTGATTAAAATTTCAATCAGTATGAGCATTTTTATTCTGATTGAAGAGTTGACGTTTAGCACTTTCATTTAGATTGGATTCTTAAACCAATTAAAATCAGAATAAAATGCTCCATGGATACAAACCTACTGTTTTTAGACAGTTTTTGACTATTTCAGTAAGATGCTGTATTAACTATTTTCATTGGCAGAAATCCACATAGTAACTTCAAATAAACATTAAGTACATTTTGATTAATATCTAGTTGGTTTAACTGCATCAAACGGTATTAAAGCAGTATCATACTAGTAGTCGATCTGAGACTAAATATCAGCCTGTGATTCCTCTACATATTGTGTATCTTTTTATCCCGATTCTATGAAGTATCAGTCCCACAGCCATTAATAAGTAAACATGACACATGCAAAGCGTGTAACTCTGAGCTTAATGCGCTTAAACCTTTAACCTACATAGATATGACTGGACAGAACAGCTCCTCTCTGTCAGGACAAGTCAACACTTCAGTAAATAAATAAACGCTCTGTTGATCCTGACAAAAGTCTTTAAATGATGAAGGGACACACAACAACATCAGCATTGATCATAATCGGGATCATAAAGCTGATGATGATGATGATGCATAACACGATTTGATTACGAATTACCAGTGTCATGAAAACGGCTCTTATCGCTTGTCAATATGTTTCGCGTGGTAACGATTATGTATTGGTAAGTAGTTAAAACAGAATAAAAGTGAAACGTTCTGGCACCCGTGATGATGAAACGTGAAGGGAGTTAACGGCTGACCTCATCTGCATGTGTCACGAGCAGACTGCTAACATGACGAACACATATAAAACAACATATCAGGATATTAAGATTGTTCTAAAGCTTCTCCACTTACCTCACAATCATATAGTAGTTACTTGAACCTAAAGACAGAGATCAGTCCTGTCCTGAACTCTCATAAGGTCAGACGTTTGTCTGGTCGAGCACTATAAGCGAGCGGACCACCTTCCGCTCACCGCGTCACATTCACAGACGTCACCGCGTCACACTCACAGACGTCACTGCGTCACGACGTACACTGAAGTACACACACTAATCCTGTGACATGGACGCACTAATGCTAATCTTGCACACTGCAGGCTGCAGGTAGGCAAAGCACGTTTGTTTCTAAAGCACATTTAAAAACAGCCAATGCTAAGCAAAGTACATTTATATTTATCTACTGTTGTGTCTTGTGTTGCCATACTTTAAGGTATAATCAACTGTCCTTTAAAGGATAATTTGAAGAAACTAATCGCAACTATACATTATTTATAGTACTTATTTACAATATAATGAAACAAATTGGTACAAAGCATTATTTAGGTATTTTATTAACGGGATTTCTATAATAATAATAATAATAATAATTTGCCTATATATACCAGACACAAACTAACATACGACATTAAAAGAAAACACAGTTTAGTATTTAACTTCAATTCCCTTCAATTCCCTTTTTTTAGAAAGTGATATTTTAGATGCACAGCTGGGTCTGTTAAACAATTTTAGTCCACAAATTTATTAAGTATTTATTCTAATTAAATCTATTTACGCTTTTGTATTAGATTTTGTTCAGAATGCCGGTCGATGTGAGTTTTTAAATCAAATCAAATTTTATTTGTCACATACAAGATCATACACAGTACGACATGCAGTGAAATGCTTTTATATAGTATTATAGTAGTATTTTAGTATTGCAGTATGATATGGTCGCGATTGATCGAAAATACTTACACTACATTTATTCTTGTTAAATGTTGCCATAAAGCCTCGTTTTATCAATAGGAATGTATTGTAAACTTCTTTCACTACGTAAATTAAGCTCGAGGTCAGTTGAGCATTAAATATTTTATTATCTATAATATATTATAATATTATTTCTAATGTTATTGTTGGTAAAAAGTCATGTTCACTCACCTATACGACAGTTCCTTACGCAGTGACTGTGGTTCATCAGCAGAAGACACGGGTGCTGATCCGTCTGCTCGTCTGCGTGCAGTATTTATAGCCTGCAGAGGGCGCACACCTGTGTAAAGTGCGCTGCTGTCTCTTGCGCGCTGTTCACGCGGCCAATCAGCGCGTACAAACTGTTCTGAAGGTTCTCATTCTCCCGCCCCTTGAAATGATCAACCAATCAGCGGCTCGGAGAGGAGGGTCGCTGGGCGAGGCGCTCAAGGTGGTTCAATGGTGTGAGTGAATGACGGTATATGGTCAGAGAGCAGCAGCCAATCAGAGCACGGGTCTGATTTACTCGCAACTTTCTGAGCAAATCGGCAGGGACGCCTCATGCCGTTTCCATGACTACAAGAGTGCGAGCGTTCAAAAACATCACAGAGGACAAACACGTGAAACTCACGCGTACAGTTCAACAATGATGCTCTGTCATCCATACATACAACCTGTGTCACGCGATGAGAAGACTACATACATTCTGTCATCCATACATACAACCTGTGTCACGCGATGAGAACACTACATACATTCTGTCATCCATACATACAACCTGTGTCACGCGATGAGAACACTTATTATAGCCATGTTCACATGTGTCTCAACGTCTCTGTCTGTTTATATTGCATCTGAGCTTTCATTCAGTGTGAAGTGTTTAATGTAACTGTCTGGGCTGTGTGTGGTACTGGGTTCCAGTGGTTTTGGATTGTGCTGTTTGTTTTGCCCATGGATCTTGTTTTATGTCTGGACTGATTATGTCTTTTGACTCTGTGTCTGCTTCATGGATTATCATCTTGGATTGTGTTTAAGAAAGTCTGCATTTGAATTAGTGGTGTCCTGCAGCCGTACGTTACAGAAATACACCCAGGGTAGAAGATTTGACACACAGAGGAATGCTGATCACCTTTACATGTTAAATGTGATTGCTGAACCATTAGGAGCAGTTGATCATTTAAGCAGAGATTAGTGGGTCCTATTTTTGTTATTGTTCCGCTCTTGCATCTGTGGCAGCCCACAAGAACCGTACGGGAAAAGTTATGAAATTTGGCACACAGATAGAGGACAGTCTGAAATGTTGCCAAAGCCTTATGTTTATTCTCATAATATATGAGAATATAATTTGTGCAATATATAATGCACAAATTATATTGCAATGAAATTTTCATTCATTATTTACTATTAACATTAGTTGTGATTTTTTGTAAAGTAGCGTTTTTTGTGTTTAAAAAAATTTAAAGACAATTTTAAATTAACAAGACTTTCCAAATCATTTTAATGTTTCATAATATATAGCATCGCACACTGTTAATTAAAATAACTAGCTGAAAAAACTTTTGCTAAAAATGTAATAAAAATGTAAAATTTGACTTGAGTATGAAAAACAAAATGACAAAATGACAAAATTGAGTATGTAGTGTCTATACACACTGATAAACCTTAAAACTGACCATTCTTGAATAATGCGAAAACAAATTCAACAAAAAACATGAAAATGGTTGCGAGGCTGCATCTACGGAATGCTTAAATCAGAATGCTTTTGTGTACTGACATGAAACTTGGTAAATGCCATCATAGGCATGACCTGAGAGTACATGCAGTTCCATCACAGCGCCACCTACTGGTGCTAAGGTAGAAAAGATGGCTATTGTTGCTTACTTTCAGAATGCTTTGTCCTACATTTATGAGAGTTGTGTCCATCAATAGATTCTTTGAGGCATAGCAAATTGAACAATATCTAATGTTCTTGGGTTGACCATTTTGAATTTTGTTGTAAAATGCCATATCTTACAAAAGCAACTGAGTATCATTACGAAACTTATGGTTTATTGGGGCCATCGCCCCCTAGCTGTCAAATGATATAACAACATTCAGCCGCTTACAACTTTTCTTTAATTTACCTGATTGTTGTGTGTCATTGTCTATAGATTCCTTGGCTCATGACAAGTACTGCAATACCAAATTTCTCATTACAAACCATATTTTCTGTCCGCCATGTTGAATTATGTCGAAAATCTACTTTTTTAAACTCCTCCAAGGCAGTGTGTTTAAATTGCATGAAATTTCGAGTGCATCATCTAGGGACACTCCTGATTAAAACTTACTAAATCTTTCTGATACACTAACATACAAAAGATAGATACTGTACATTTGTTAAGGTTTATTCAGACTGTATGCACTACAAAACAAACACAGACAGAAGACACAATAAGCGCATTTCCAGCTGATGAGTTAAACGCAGAACTTAAAATATTGCTTCAAAACTGATAAACACTACAGATAATTAGAATCTCTTCAAACAAAATGTTTATGGGATAGTGCACCCCAAAATAAAAGTTCTTCCATCATTTACTTACCCTCATGTCAAACCCTCATTTAAACCTGTAAGACTTTTTGCTTCTGATGAACACAAAAGAAGATATTCTGATGTACATTGGTAACCAAACAACAGTGGAACCCACTGACTTTTATTGTATGCACACAAAACCACTGAGACATTTCTCAAAATATCTTCTTTTGATCCACAGAAGATAAACGTCAAATAAGTTTGGAATGACATGAAGTTGAGTAAATGATGGAAAATCATGTTTGGCTTTAAATGAATACTACTAAAAAGTCAAATACCATATTCTAAAGCTGTTGCAGCCCATCTCTACTGTGAGGGCTACACTGGGACTCAGTGCAGTTCTTGGAGTCGCAGTAGTGATGGTCTTGGCTAGTACTCATTAAAGGTGTTATTTTATGTCTCCTCTCAAGTTTCTTCTTGCAGCTGGCCACAGAAGAGGACTGTGCTGCTGTGATTGGCCTAGTACAGCTGGAGGCCCTTCGGAGAGCACGGTCATGTGTCAGTCCAAGGGCTTCAAGAGTCTTATCGCATCCAAACACATGCAAAGCTGAAGACAACAGAGATGGATTGTGCTTCATTTTATTGAAGGATTTTATAAATGCAGATGCTGCTTCTCGCAACTCTGTGTGAGTGTGCACCATAGCAGACAACTCCTGACACATGACATTCCACTCGTCATCAAATCCAGCTTCTAGAAAAGACCAAAGCACAACATCACTTTCAGTAATAACTGATCTTTAATGCTTGTGTCAACATTTTTAACATCGTTCCAATGCAGCAATTTTTCTGAGCTCAGAATTTGGCCCAAACCCAGAGTATGTCCCATCCTTGACTGAGGTAGATACCAGTCAAGAGTGAGATGATGGAGTGACGGAGGGATGCTGCAAAACTCTCACGGTACAGAGGTGAGAGACGGCTATATATGCACCCTGCACAATGACTGGTTCGATTACATGATTGTGCTCCTCACAAACTTTGTTAAATAAACTTCATTTAATTCCAGGTTGGAAAATCAGATTGATTAGAATTAGTTATTTATGTGGAAGGAGACACATTTGAATTTGCCTCCCCTCAGCCTTTTTAGAAACATTATTGCCAGAAGCAAATGATGTTGCATTATTTAAATGTCCATTCTGGTTGGTCAGTTTAGTAATGAGAGGAGCTGTTATGTGTTCAGCCTCTCTTGGCACTGTGCATAATGTCATCAAAGCAGAATCGCTTGTATCACACATAAATAAAAGTGTTTCATACACTATATATTATGATATATCATGACATGATCAGGCTGAACAACTTGTAAGAAAGTGATTCAAATAAAAGCTGATTTTATTGCTTCAGCTATAATCATTTCTGAGGATTACTGAGGCTTTATCGCCTCCTCTAATGAGCCGCCACAGGTGAAATCAGCTGTAGTTTTACCCTGCCTTTATGTAATGCTTTCTCCTAGCCGTCCAAACTCCTGTCATTTCATTTGAATAAATTTGACTTTTAATGTATTTTTATGTAATGTCATTTTTTCATCTGTGTGGATTTCCTGAGTTAATATCAACATATGATCAAAATTTACCTGTGTGAACTGCAGCATTGGAACTGTTTAATAAAAAACTTGTTGACATGTTCCACTGTACATCAGATTAAGGTAACACAACCTTTTTAACTAACCTTCCACTGATTCATCATCACCTTGTTCTTGTATATCTGGAAGGTCACTGCTTGGCCGTATGGCATCTTTATGGCACACAGCGTCAGTCATAAAGACATTGTGATTGTGAACGCTGGATATCTTCACAATTGTGGGGTATTCTGGAACATGTGGATCAGAACTTCTGCAGAAACAAATGAAAAAAATACTGTATTTTCCCCACAATATTTGGAATGGAAATCCAGACAATTCATGAAATCTACATTTCACCTGGTTTGTCGTCCATGGTAGACTTGAGTGCGCAGAAGGCTGATCTTCATTGTCGCTGGGCAGTTGGTGTTTTTAGATGATCTGTCATTTGTAGGTGTTCTCCTGGGCTTGGTGTTATGATGGCACCTGTAATCTGCCTAATGAGAACCGATGAGAAGATTGTTTCACGTGTGCTGATTGAAGAGCAGAATATTGTAAATAGTAACGTACTTTAAAAAGGATCTTTTGTCCTTTTGTTGGTCTAGTGTGGTCAATTCTCCACATCACTGGCATTGACTTCAGCCAGTCTTTAATTTCTTCTTTTGTTTTCAGTGAAATACGGATGATGGCATCAAAGTTTGTACAGTTGCCGGAGTGTTTCACTGCTGAATATTTGCATACATGATAAGAATGTCCACTAGGTAGCCAGTCCTTGAAAACACAAAAACACGTTTTGTTATACGGCCCATACAGCACCTGAATCTTGATCCAAGTAAACAGTTCTGTATAGTTAAGAGTGACTTACCATGAGCTGAGTGTATTCAGCACCGTTACTGACTGGACTCTTACAATAAAACCTTTCAGTATTATTACGACGCGGTTTTAGATTGGAGCTTCCGCTTCTATTGATATGAAGAAGCGTTTAAATGATGCATGTATGACTGATTTTAATGAGATCACATAAACATAGCAAATTAGACAAACGGGATGTTGTCTACATTATCTACTTATTTACTTCGTTATGGGTGCTTGAATTTGACATATACAGTTGTAAAACAAATCCTAAATAATCAAGACACATTTGACTTACGTTTTGTGCTTTTTCACTGACTCCATTTTACAATCGCTCGTCTGGTTTTGTTTGTTTCTGTGAAGAAATATGAATAAACACGTGATCATAAAACGTCCAAAACGTTTAATGCGGGACCATAAGATTCATCTCAGTAAGACAGATTATATATCACTGTTGTCCATTACTACAGACATATATTACTATACACTTTTTAAGTGCTGATATGCTGAACTTTAATTTAATCGATGACAGAACTCACGTACCACATAAACTGTCTCTTTTCTTTCCCTGGCGGATCTGCTCCACAGATAAACAAACGCACGTGTCTTCTGATCTGATCATTTTACAGTAACATCGCACATCAGTCACAACACGAGCCGCTTCCTGTCCATGTCACCGAGTCACGTGACTTCACCAATCCGCAGCTCTAGAGACATGGGATATATATGAACTATATTAAAGATCAAAGAATTGAACATAGACTCAGAGGATATGTAAATCTAATGCAATCACACGCATGTTTATATGTACTTCAGAGTTCCACATGTTGAGGATTTCCATCTCACATAATAGCCTCTAAACGTTATAAAAGAGTGTTATACATTTTAAAATATATTATATAAAATATGTATAACCCTCGAACCCTAAACTTGTGAAATTATGCAATAAAATTTAAATGACCTGTAGTTTAATTCTGTTACTTTTATTATAACGCGCTGCATGAAAACCCGGAAGCGCGCAAGAATATTCTGAACCAGAGCCGTTGAGAAAGAGAGTTGCGACACTCCCATAGACTTCTATTGGAAGAACTCAATGAGGAAGTAACTGTTGTGAAAATCTTCTCTCAATGCCGCAAGAAAAACTCTCAGTCATGAGTTCTAGGTGCCAAAAAGTAAAAATCTTTATTGCTCGAGAAAACAAAGCTAAGAAGCTCAGAAAACATCCAAGCCTCTCCCTGCCTTGAATCTGACTCCCCTTTTTATACACATTAGATCTCATCCCACAGCCTTGAATCTGACTCCCCTTTATATACACATTAGATCTCATCCCACAGCCTTGAATCTGACTCCCCTTTATATACACATTAGATCTCATCCCACAGCCTTGAATCTGACTCCCCTTTATATACACATTAGATCTCATCCCACAGCCTTGAATCTAACTCCCCTTTATATACACATTAGATCTCATCCTACAGCATTGAATCTGACTCCCCTTTTAATACACATTAGATCTCATCCCACAGTCTTGAATCTGACTCCCCTTTATATACACATTAGATCTCATCCTACAGCATTGAATCTGAATCCCCTTTATATACACATTAGATCTCATCCTACAGCCTTGAATTTGACTCCCCTTTTAATACACATTAGATCTCATCCCACAGTCTTGAATTTGACTCCCCTTTATATACACATTAGATCTCATCCCACAGCCTTGAATCTGAATCCCCTTTTAATACACATTAGATCTCATCCCACAGCCTTGAATCTGACTCCCCTTTATATACACATTAGATCTCATCCCACAGTCTTGAATCTGACTCCCCTTTATATACACATTAGATCTCATCCCACAGCCTTGAATCTGACTCCCCTTTATATACACATTAGATCTCATCCCACAGCCTTGAATCT